>WOVY01012325.1:0-187863 GCA_013436015.1 Rhipicephalus annulatus | reverse complement strand
AAGCCGGTGACGGAGAGCGGCGGCGTTGAGGGGAGCGTGACGGCCGACCCTGGGGTGACGGCGAGCGCTGGACCAGTTTCTCTGGGCGACGACGTCAGCGTAGGACGGTTCGGAGCGTGGAAATGAACGGCGAGCTGAAGGGTCCAGAATATGGTCATCCGGAAACCGGGTTGCGAATAGTGTCCGCGGTCCTGACGGCGATCTAAATTACGAAAGCTTGGCCGGAAATACGACCTGTTGCGGCAATGGCGGGAGATGTGCCCAACTCTAGAGCAAGAAAAGCAGATTGGTCGATCATCATGCGTGCGCCACTCAGAATGGATTTCGGTAGCGTGGTCGAAACCGAGGAGTCGAAGCTGCCGCAGCGACAAGTGGAGGAGAGTGGTGGTCAGCGTTGTGGACGGGAGTGCTCATGGGCTGCGGCATAAGTCTGGTGGGCTGGGGAACCTGGACGCCCAGGTTAGCAAACTCCTGACGTACGACGGCTTGAATAAGCGAGACTGTTGCCCAGTTGTCTTGCGCAGGGGGCTGATAGGAAGCGGTGCCATGGCTTCCAGCTCCTGGCGACAATCCTTGCGATATTGGCAGGAGGGGCAAGTGAACGGGCGCTGCAGAATCCTCGCAAGACGAAGTCGCAGCAGTGTTTGGTAGTCTCGCGATTTGGTGGGTGATTCGCCTGCTTTTAGCTTGCTCAATCTCCGGCATTCAGATATGATGGAGTCGACAGTGGTGCAGTTCTTGCACATTAGTATGTTGAAAGCATCATCAGCAATGCCTTTCAACACGTTGCTGATCTTGTCCGCCTCGGACATGTTTTTGTCCGTCTTCCGGCACAGTGCCAGTACGTCTTGGATGTACGTGACGTACGACTCCGTCGACGATTGAACACGCGACGCGAGTTCCTGCCTGGCTGCCATCTGACGAGCAACTGAGCGACCGAACAAATCGCGAAGCTTTTGCTTGCATGTGTCCCAGCTGGTTAATTCTTCTTCATGCGTCTCATACCAGGCGCGTGCCGTACCACGTAGGTAGAATAGAATATTTGCCAGCATAAGCGTTTCGTCCCACCTGTAGTGCTTGCTGACGCGCTCGAATAATGCGAGCCATTCTTCGACGTCCGTGCTGTCCGTCCCGGAAAACGCGCCAGGGTCGAGAAGATGGGGGGAATCACAGGTGATGGAGCCGGCGCGGATGGCGAGGCCTGAGTGCCAGTTTCAGACATCGCGGCTGGACAAAGCTGGCGACCACTGCGGAGTTCCAGAGCCGGGTTGTGTGAAGACCCAGCACCTCCCACCAAAAGATGTTACGGGAAAGATTTATTTACCGAGAACTGGTCTTGCTAACGGTTCGAGAGCGCCCAGTCAAGCAGGCCAACGGGAGAAGCTTCAGAGTCCAACCCACTACAACCACGTTGTCGTCTTCTTCATTTGGGTGCCAATTCAGCTGTGTCGGTGCGACAGTTCCATACACGTATCAATATGAAGGCATCGTTCCGTCTTCCTCAAAGCAGTTTTTATGCATGGCTTGAATGAGGTCGTCTTTTGTACTTGGGTATAAGTGCAGCAATCATTCAACGGCTTTACTGTTTCAATTTTTTGTCTTCGTGGGGTCTATCAAGGCTTTTAGTATGTTCCATGTTTTGGCCGTACTCAGCGTTCCATTGAGTTAATCACAGAAATTGGCCCAATCAGTTGCAGCTAGTTGATTGGCGTAATCCTCGGCGCGCTGGGTGATATCTTTGATTCTTGCTTTCAATTCACGGTTACGTTTCTGTCTTTTCCATCTTTTCGTAAGGCTTCTTCTTGCTTCCCAAAGATGTAGTAGGTGTGAGTCGACCTCAGGGGCATTGCTTGATCGCGTTATTTCTTTACTGTACCTTTCTTTTGACGCCTTTTTCGTCACACCAATCACTCAAGTTTGTGTTATCTGAGGCAGTCAATCATTGTTCCAGTGATTTTCTGAAAGAATTTTGAAGAAAAAATGATCGCTGACAATGCACGGCATGAGGTATTTAACTGCAGGTCGATGTACTGCACCTTATGACATGATTTTTCTGCTTTGGAGCATACGAAAAAATCGTATGGCTATTTAGAACGTGATGTAAATAATATATTAGTGAGTTCATACTTTACCGACTCATTAAGACAAACTACGGGAAGTATTTAGGAAATCGGAATATGGAGAAAAATTGTTGACACTGATAGATTCTCTTGCAAAAAAGAAAGTTTCGCGACATGAGCCGCATACCCGAAGTTGCTGCGGTTGGGAAGGTGGGTAAAGGTTGGCTGTAGACAAAAAAAAATTCTCTTCGGTGGCGCAGTGGTTAACGCCTCGCACTCGCGATTTAGAAGACCCAAGCTCGATTCTGCGCACCGGAGTCTTTTTCTTTGTTGCATATATAGATATATATATATAGATATAGATATATCTCTCTCTAGAGATAGATAGAGTAGATATATATATATATATATATATATATATATATATATATATATATATATATATATATAGGGGGACTGACGCCGTGGTCGACGAGCACGTCGGCATAATCTAGCCGAGAGTGCCCATATAAATCGCAATAAAATATTTAAGGCATTTGGCACCACTTCCGCTTTTTGTTCTTGTTTTACTTTCTGCACTTTGTTGCTCCTACATTGACCTGGAGTATTACCCGACTTCTTAATCCACTGTGGCATTTTCGCCAGTTTATTTCGTTAATTCAATGCTGTTTTTATCTTATTCGCTTTTATGTCCCACGTTTATTGATTTTATTCAATGTGTCTACCGGTTCGCCACTATTCCTAAATTTTTCAGGTCATTTATTGATATGTGAATAACTTTACACCCAGCCCTTATATTTTTATTTTTTTGCTTATTTTCTTCAATACTTACACAGCGATCGATCGATATGTGGTTCACCAAGGGACGGCGATTTTAAGGCATTCGGAGTGGCAAGCTTGGCACCTATTCGGAAAGGGAACGTCACAGGTCTCTTGTCCACAGCTTTTTGGCCCAAGCACACTGGTTCCTGTAGCCGCTGGGCGTTGTAATCACTTGCTTGACGTGGCTTGACTTTGTCTAGCACAGGTAGTATAGCACTGCGGCACGGTTACTGCCAGAACTGTCCATCAGTGTCGTTTTTGTTTAACAGACGTCTTGCTGCCCGCATTAACAGCTTTTATTATACATGCCCAGTACTTCATGAACACGACTTTCATTGACCGTCTGTCAGTGGCGAAATTCTTGCGAAGAAAATCATCCTACAGGGCAACTCACTTTACGACGTTCAAATCAGCAACTTCATTATTTTTTTAACTTGAGAATCAGGGCAACAAGAGAATCCTGTATGATATGTTCTAAAATTTAACCTATGTTAATTTGCCCAGCATGATAAATATATGCTACCAGTGTAACATTGTTCACCATTCATCTCAATGAAGCTTTATTAGAATCAGATGCCTCCACAGAGTCAGAAGTTATATGCTCCTTTCTATAGCAAGCGTAAATGAGTCAATAACAAACAATAAAGACCCTCGACTTGAACAAGGCTGATCGCCTTTGAAACTGCTGGAGTGACAGTGGTATTTATTTATTTATTTATTTCCCAATACTGTTGGCCGTTATGGCCATAACAGGGTGGGTACAGTAAAGAAACAAAAAACAAGTACAATGTACTGTATAGAAGACAGAATTTTTTAAATACACAAAGGAAAAATATTTAAACGCTGTTATTAAAAACGTACATAAATATATTGTGATGGTGGTACAGTATGCAATATGAGTAACTACGCCATGTATTTTCAAACATGGTAATATATGTACAAGACTATAACAACACTGAATGTTCACGACATATTTTTAATGCGCTGTTCAAAGCTTTTTATGTTCTTCGAATACAGTACCAGTTCTGGCAATTGATTCTACTCTTTTATCGTTCGTGAAAAAAGGAATACGCATACACATCAAGATCGCATTTAGGAACCAAATACACAAATTGATTGCATGATCTGGCAATGCTGGAAAGCCTGGGAACAAGGTAGGGTTAAGTTTCATTATTAAGGTGTCCTTTTGATAACAAAAAAGAAATTTAGGTCGACCGACTTTCCGGCGATGAGCCAGCGTAGGCAACTCAAGCACCGAATGATTTTAGAAACAGAGTCACTTCGTAAATAACGCGATAAAATTAGCCTTGTTACTTTTCTCTGTATTTTTTCTATCTGATTTATTAACCCCGATTGAAAGCGGTCCCACACTGCCCTGGCGTATTCTAGCGTTGGCCTTACGTAGGTCAAATATGCAAGCAGCCTAACGAATGGTGTTGCTAGCTTTAGTTTGCGACGGAGGAACCATAACTTTTTTTCTGTAGCTGCACAAATGCTGTTCACGTGTGGTTTCCATCTTGTCATTTGAAATTATTTGGCCTAGGTATTTTATCGAGTAAGCGTCGTTTGGAGTTGTGGAATTTATGTTATAGTGACATTTAATTGCAAGTTTTTTTTTCTGTTCGTGACTCTGAGCATAGCTGGTTTGGATTCATTGATTTTCATTTGCCATTCAGTGGCCCATCATTCTAAGGCTCTAAGAGCTTGTTTAAGTGACGCCTGATCATTCTGGTTAATGATTTCAAAGTATAATAGCCAATCATCTGCAAACAACTTGACGGTTATGACGTCACTTACGTCATTATCAATACCATTTATGTAAATAAAAAAGCAGGGATCCCAAAACGGATCCCTGTGGTATGCCTGAAGTTATGTTTAGCAGATCCAATTTGCTGTCATTTATTTCGACGTATTGTGTCCGACCTGTGAGGTATGAGCGGATCTACGCTACAACTTCATAAGTTTTATTCAGTTCCATTAGCTTATTTATTAGGTTGTTGTGCACAGCCCGGTCAAAAGCCTTCGATAAATCTAAACGTACAGCGCCGATCTGATTTCGGTTGTTTAGTGCAGTCGAAAAGTCAATAAATGTTTCTACCAATTGGGTAACAGTGGATATGTTTCGTCAAAAGCTGTGCAGATTAGAAAAAAGCGCCCTCTTGTTTTCAAGATAACTCTAGATTGATTTTGATATTATGTGCTCCAGAAGCTTGAAGCACACGCACGTCAATGAAATGGGCTAGTATTTTCCTATGTCTTGCTTTTCCTTATTTGTGTACTGGAACAACTTTTGCAACTAGCCAATCATCTAGGATTCGTTTCCGTACTAGCGTTGCGGGAAACTAGCGATAGAAAACGACGTAGGCTTGTCTCATGGTTATCGTGCCATTCTTTGTTCTTTGTCATTCTAGCGACGCAGGCAGCGCCATGTAGCTTGCTCTGAAGCTTTAACACGGTGATAAAACTGCGAAGCAGTTCAGTCTTCCAGCACACCTAGCATGCTCGAAAGAAATATTTCGAGGTGTAGACACAAGCCTGACGGCTGCAGAAATACAGGATTTGTTTTCGGTGGCAGGTGTGATTTCAGAGTAGAGGTGCACCCGTACGATAGATAAAAGAAAATACCCAGCCGAATCAGTGATAGTGACTTTGTTTTCTAATGTGTTTATCGTCAACTTTGACATTCCTATGGTGCTTTCGTGTGTTCCTTACTTCGCGGAGAATGAAAGAAGAGTAAGACCTTCAGATAATAAGGCATAGCCACGCATCTATACCATAGAGCCACTTTTCCCCAAACCCCTACAGTGTTCGAAATGTTGGCGATATGAACATAGCATTATAAAATGCTGATCATTTCTTAGATGCCACTGGTTTGGTGAGAGCCATGACAGTCACGACTGCAGCACTGATAAAGAGAAGGGCTGCTTATGTAACGGCGTGTGCCCTGCAGGCTCTGCAGACTGTGTGGCAAAACAAAGAGAGCTTTGTATATTTGATATTGTACAACGCAAGTGGGGATCTCGGAGGGAAGCAGTTGCATAAATGCAGGAGAGATCCAAAAGATATTCAGGCTTTGCAGCTCGTAATACCACCAACGTAGCTGCACCCCTCACAAAGTTTGCCACAGAAGCCATAAAGAAGTATACGACAAAGCCAATGGAACACCTCTCAAACAACCTTTCTGAAACCTTGACACAACCGATTTCAAGTTAACAGTCTCAATTTCTTGGCGTGATCGAATCCCGGCTGCGGTGGCCATCAAAAATACTCTAGACCTGTGAGCTCAGAACGCCAGGTTGTCGACAGTTACGAAGCCCTTCGCTGCGGCGTCTCTCATAATCATAAGTAGTTGTTTTGGACGTTAAATCCAACGTATCAATCAATTCTTGCGGTAGCACATACGCAACTTCTGAATCCTCAGACTTCAGTGTTGTCGCAGCGTACGGGGATAGACAGTCTGACAGCACGTCAGCGATTGGTCTCTCCTAAGGCAGGGCCTTTCAAAACTACAGCACGAAATGGTCTGTATTCTCTGAAGGACGATTCGAAAGCCTTTGCATACATGGATACGGACTTCCGCTAGGATCTGAAGTGGACCCAATCTCCCACGTCAAAAGTTTTTCCGCATAATTCGAAATAAAAAAGTATTTGTCCAAGGAAGAGTTTTCTGAGAAGCTCTCTAAGAAGGCTTTTTGCGAAACGACATTTTAGATCAAGCAGTTTCTGCTAGGGTTCCATCATCGAAATGGCCTCACCAACCATAACAGAAGAATCACAATTGAACTGTTTCTGCAGCCATAGACATATGCCTATCTTTTCAACTTTCCCCGGGTAATATATCACTGCAAGAAAGCTAGCTTTCACTCGGTAAAAAGTTTTCCCTGCAAACGTATCGTTGATTTTAATTGGACAGACGTAGAAGAGGTAGGTGGGGCACTCGCTGCCTTGAGATCAACCAAGTTCAGTCACAAAGCTAAGGTATGTTATTGGCGTATGCCTCCAGATTGTCGAGTTTTGATACTCAACATGGTATTAACCGACAGTTGTGTCTTTTCTTTTTAAATGCATATTTCTCGGCCGGGGTGCCGGACACAAGAAGTTGAGAGGGCATGTTATCTGCCTGCCTAAAGTATATAATAGTTACTGGTGAATTTCATTCACATCATGTGGTTAGGGGTTTCAAAACGAGTTTGGGCTGAAAGGGCTTGTGGCAATGGGCTCTTGACAAGGTCCTGACAAAAATTTTGTCCAAGGCCCGTGTAAATCCGTAATAGACCTAAAATATTCAAACTCATTCTTACAGATATGCTCGTGGAAAGCTTTAGACTGCGCTGTTAACCGTGATCACTTGCTTATTAGTTTTGTTCTTAAATTTCTGAAAACACTTGTTGCCGTAGAGGTCGCCTCATTTGTCAACTATGAAAAATTAGAGAAAGGCTTCAAGGCTAGTTTTATTCGTCGCAAGGGCATTGAAGGTGACTTAAAGGCTATGCGTCTTAATGAGGTGCTGAAACTACCAGAAAAAGATGTGAATTTTAGATTAAACTTGGCCACAGGGAATTCTTTAAGTCCATGGTGAAATGAAGAGTGCATGAGGAGCTAAAGCAAATGCAAAGCTGCATAGAAACAAGTGATCGTCCACCAATGTTCAAGACATTGGTGTGGTTATGATTTCGCAGCAGCGGACTTCAAACGCATAGTAAGTACAGCAAAACATGACTATATTAGAAAACGATTTGATAATCTTTCGAGGGCTGATAATAAAAAAGTGTTGTATTGTTTTAAAATCTCAAGAAGTTTTACCACCTGCTCAAAATATTAACTCTTCCATTCTTTCTCGCTATGAACTATATGATTTAGTAGCAAATGTACCGAAAGGGCTACAATATAGATATCTGGCAACTATCCCACTGCAAGTTGTGAACTCAAATAGACGTTCAAGATTTCAAGGTGGTTACTGCAGATCAGCTGGCAGGGGTAATAAGGCACTTACCTTCTTCAGCACCTGGACCAGAGGGGGGGGGGACGGATGCAATAATAATAGTAATACTAGAGATTTCCTCAACTGAAGTGCTTAATCTGGTCGTTTTCTTGACAAAAGCTTATATACCTGCGGAACGGAAGCTGTCTAAAGTCATTCCACTTCTTCAAAAGCAGGGAACAGGATTTGCTTTAAACAAAATACGGCCGATATTGCTGACATCTAATCTGTTTAAGCTAATTAAAACGGTTTCGAATGGCCAGTAACAAAGTTTATTGATAATAACGAATCTTACACCTCATCAAGTTGTTTTTAGATCTGCTTGCCAAATATAGTGCGTGCAAGTTCATTTACACAGCCGAATACAACTGGCTGGGCATCGGCGAAAAAAGTGTGCATTTGTTACTCTACATTTGGATAAAACATATGAGATTGATGTTTCAATTTTCCTAAAACAGATAAAGTATCACCACTTTCCTAACCACATCACTGCGTCGGTTTCAAACTTTTCAAGAGGAAGAGAAAATTACTGCTTTAAAGATGGGCCCTTAACAAATAAATATAAGTAGACACGTGGCGTTTTTATTTACAATCTTTCTAAGAACAATTCTATCAGCTCAAGATATTTAGTTATGTGTGTATGCAGATGATATTGCTTTCTTTGCGAGTAATACATATCTTCAATCAGTATAGGGGAGTTTAGCAAATAATCTTAGTACGCTAGAAGGGTGCCTAAAAACATTCATATGACGCTGAACGTGAAGGAAAGTGTGCACCTTGCGTCCTCTTTTCTGCAGCCAATCAAGAGCTCGTGAATGTATAGTAACGAGCTCTATCCGCAGGCAAAGTTTCTTATTATTTAGACATCCTCTATAATGATGGATTAATGGAGAAGCCACATTGATAAATGTGCACTGTAAGGTAGCACATACCATGGGTCATTGCGGAAGCTCGCAAACCGTAAAACGGGGTTATACCGGATACGCTTATAATAATATATAAACTTTAGGTGCGGCCTAATATAAAGAATTTGAAAAAGTATTGTTTTCTGGCACTGGATCTTACAAAATGAAATTCTAGTACTGTTGGAAAGAGAAACGTTGCGTTTGTGCCTGGCTCTCCAAAAGGTTCTTGCAATCAGCGTGTTGTATGAAGTTCGCCAACCTTCTCAGCTAAATAGGTTCGAAATTCTAACCCCGCAAGCATTCTTAAAGACATGCAGTTCCCATCAGAAACGCCTATGTTACGTTTTCATTAAAGAACTGAACTTGTTCTTTGAAACACATTGGTTGCGATTACTCACCCCACATATTATATTTACACAAGCAATGCTGGAGCAGCTGAATGTGAAATTAAACATATTGGCCTACTCAGCAACCTAGAGATAATGCTTAGCACACAATTTGATGATAAATCTCTACAAAATTTTAAACATATACCACATTGGGATTTAAAGGACCAAAAAGCAGATCATCCAGCTCACCTGGAGATAAGCAATATAATTGCGACTAATCAATCTGTGTCACGAGAAAAGGCTGGGGTCGGAGTCTTCTTTTCTTGACTGGTCCTTTTCTATTAGACTCCCAGTGTATACCCCGGTAATAATTGTAGAATTATTGGCCATTTTTCTCGCCCAAAGCAAAAGGCCCTCCAGCGAATGAGCAGCAGTGATCATTACAGATTTACTATCAGTATTTACTGCACTTTTTGCGGCAGCGAATACAGAACCGAAAATTACGTTTTGCTATTTATTACCAAAAAACATACAAAAAAGCATTTGCTCTGACTACGAGGCCATCATAGGTTATATTCAAACAAAATGGCGGACACTAAAGCAGCGGTATCCTTGGGTGGACCCATCATACCCGTTTTACCAGATGCAGCTTATGTGACAGCGTTAAGGTTCATAAATGCTTGTGTGCAATGGTAAATAGTTAAATTGAATAAATCTAACAATTTTGAGCATTTTTAGGCATTACTGGAATAAACAGAGGTGTGTATTTTGCCAGTTAGAAGTTACTTAGACCGGATTGCACTGTGCGATTCCACTACTAAATTATTACTTATGCAAAACTGGACACAAGATATCTCTGGTGTGCATTTTTTGCAACAAAAGAAACCAATTGAGCATTTGTTTTCATTCTGTTGTCGTTCTTCATATCAGAAAAATAAAAATATTTTTAGAAGCCGCATTGCAGAGGTCAGAAATAGAAGGAAATTTACAGTACCTTTATCAATCACTTAACGGCACTTCATTGAATTACTGCCACATAGATGTATTGAGTGCTATGTTGACTACACCAAGGCAAAAAAAAAAAGAGATCACCATGCTGGCTTATGAGTACTTTTTCAGGTCCTTAACTTATAATTCGCACTTATGTCGGTTGAAACACGAGATGGTTTGTCTGCTTGCTCAGCAACCAATTTCATCTATTCGCAGCTTCATCTTTAGGCTAAGTTTTCAAATTGGTTTCTGTTTAATTTAGGTATCCTGCCACCCATTCCTTGGCCCATACTCCTTTGTGGGTGAGAGCCATTCATCTGAGCTCTTCATCGTCATTATCATAAAAACTTCCGGTGCAGTTGGGCAACGTTTTTTTTTCTGATCTGTAAACAGATTCCCTGCCATGGAATTAGAAAATGACTAGCCTCTATACCGTTATAACTCTCTTCTTCTTGCTAGGAAGCGCAGCCACTATTACAAAGAACACACAACACAAGCGCTTGTGTTGCGTGTTCTTTGTAATAGTGGCTGCGCTTCCTAGCAAGATGGATCTTTACCAACTGGCCCAATACAATTGTTTATTGCATTATATCTCGCCGGTCTTATCTCTGTCGTTGTCAGTAAGAAACGACAGCAAACCAAGCCACTTCAAGTTTTTCTTTGTTTTTTTTTTCTTGCAGCCACGCAGTTCTTGACAACGTGAGAAGCTCAAAAAGACAGATGCCATGCCGCACGTGGTGAAAGATGGGCAGGCTAGACGGTGATGTTTGTGAATGCGCGATATGATACAATCGTAACAAGTGACTGGGTATGAATATTATTGAGGTCTTGAGAAGAAAGAAAGCTGTGCTGAAAGCCCCGCCAACCAATCCGGTGGCTACACGCACACTAAAAAATATCGAGTAAAAAGGGTGTCTTTTTGCCCACATTAATAATCGTCATCAGGCTTGCGTGCGCTTCCTTTCTTGAAAATTCGGCGCTGGCTGCTTTCCTATCGAGAAGGCAATGTAACCCTGATAATGGGCATGTCGATCGTGACCGGAATGTGCCGGGCGCGGGGCGATAGAGCAAGAATGTAACGCAATATATATGACGATTATTGTTGTGGGAAAAAGACACCCTTTTTACTCGCTTTTTTTTAGAGTGCAGGTCGGTACTGGTAGACAGACTTTCGACGATGGCCTGCGCCTTCCGTACAGTCTTGAGCAGAGCGATGAGCTCTGTGCTTCGAAAGGCGGAGTCCCAAAAGACTGGTCAAAAACTCCGTACCCACGTTGTCAGGGCCCAGCCAGAGCATGTGGTGGAAATCGTTATATTCGTTGCCACAGTGGAGACATACAGTGGAGAAGTCAGGATTGATCCTTCTTAATGTCGTTGGTCTGACGTATGTACGAGTCTGCAGCCGTCTGTAAGTGATTGCTTACACATCACAGGAGATAACTGCCTTCGTCAGCTCCGAATTTAAAACGAGTGCTATCTTCTTCATCAAAAATTGCCTGAAAAATGTACTTAACCTATGGCGGCGTTTCATTTTAATTTAAGCACGGGTTCCTGAATTCCTTTCAAGTTCTTTTTTTGCAAGTTTATTTAATTACAGTACCTACAGCGCCAGCGAGGGGCATTAGTGTAGGGGGGAGATAACGATTTCGAAATGCAGAAAGGCGACAGTCCATTAACACTGAGTTGAACATAAAAGAAATACAGATACATAATAAAGCATCCAATGGTGACATGTAATAAACATTGACGTGTGTGAAGGTACAGCAGTAAGAAAAAAAATGTATATATATAAAATGCATACGCACACACACACACATATATATACATATATATACACACAGATAAAAAGCAGGCAAAAAAAAGGAGCTGAAGCGTGGATCGCTAGAGAGATGAAACGAAAGTATAGGCAACTTTAATGTGTGCTCAGGCTACGATAAGATATGATGTTCCAGCACAGTGCTGAAAGTTTCCCTGGAAGCGGCTACAATTTCATGAGGTAGTTTGTTCTATTGCTTAATTGATCGCGGAAAAAATGAATATTTAAAAAGGTTAATTCTGGTAGCGAACTCGCACACTTTAAGGGGGTGATCAGTACGAGCAGATATATACGTAGGCTCCGATATGTAGTTTTCTTTGTGAATACCCGTTAAACCATGGAATATTTTGTGAAACAGAGATAAACGTACGAACTTGCGCCTATCTCCAAGAAGCGGCCATCCTAAAGTACTCCTGATTTCGAAAGGTCTTTTAGAAAAGTTGTAATCACCCGTGACGAAACGGGCCGCTCTCAGCTGCACGCGTTCTAGAGCGTCGATGTTCACCTTAGTAAAAGGGTCCCACGTGCTGCACGCGTATTACAAAAGTGGGCGTACATTCGACATATACAGGATTTCTTTCAGGCTGGCCGGTGCTTGTTTAAAGTTACGTCTTAAGAAGTTTAATCTGTTGCTGGCCTTTGTTACGATGTAATTTATGTGGACATTTCAAGTCAAATTGCTGGAAAAAATGACTCCTAAGTACTTATATTCTGTTAAAAGGGACAGCTGTGTTGTATTCATGACATAGCTTGCCATCAGCGGGTGTCTTTTGTTTGTGGACGAACCTTAAGAGGTTGCGTTTGGACAGGTTGAGTGTCATGTTCCAAGTCGCACACCAAGACATGATTTTTGTTCAGATCATTTTGTAGCAGTTGACTATCTGATTCACTTGAGATTTCGCGGTAAATACAGCAATCATCTGCATATAACCTCACACGGCAAGACAAGTGTTCAGTAAGGTCATTGATAAATATAAGAAAAAGCAGGGGCCCTAAGACGGACCCCTGTGGCACTCCAGATAATACAGAGACATCAGAAGAGCGGACACCATGAAGTATCACGCGTTGGTTTCTATCTAACAGGTACGCTTCCAACCACTTCAGGAGGGTGTTCGGCAAGTTGAGGTAGGACAACTTTAGTAGTAACAGGGTGTGAGATACGGTATCGAAAGCTTTTCGAAAGTCCAAAAAGATGTAGTCAACTTGCAAACCTGAGTTAATAACTGCTGCGATGTCATGGCAAAATTCTACAAGCTGAGTGTCGCAAGAAAAGCCAGCCCTGAAGCCATGTTGCGTTGGAATAATGAAGCTATTTTCTTGAAGGTGTGCCATTAAACTTGTATAAACAACATGTTCTAATGTTTTACAAGGAACGCTTGTGAGTGAAATTGGCCTGTAGTTGCACGTTCTTTTTTTTTGAACCACTTTTGTGAATTGGAATAACATTTGCAGTTTTCCAGTACGAAGGTAGAGCACCAACTTGAAGAGATATCTTAAATAACAGTATTAAGAAAGGGGTGACAGACAATGCACAGTTTTTTAGGACAAAATTTGAAATAAAGTCAGGACCGGTAGCCGAGTGGATGTTTATCTTCCGTAGTAATAATGCGATACCATCTTCAGACAGCTCAATTTCCCTCATCTGAGTAAGCTCTCTGACGTCATGTGATTTCAAAAGTGCGGCTTTTGAGCATGAAAACACGGAGTGAAAATAAGCAATGAAGGCCTCTGCTTTTGCCAAAATATCTGAGCCGTAGGCTTTTCCATCTATGACGTCAAGGATAGCGTCACTAGAGTTCTTTTTACTCTTGACATATTTCCACATTTCTTTTGGATTAGTTTTTGATTGATTGATTGATATGTGGGGTTTAACGTCCCAAAACCACTGTATGATTATGAGAGACGCCGTAGTGGAGGGCTCCGGAAATTTAGACCACCTGGGGTTCTTTAACGTGCACCCAAATCTGAGCACACGGGCCTACAACATTTCCGCCTCCATCGGAAATGCAGCCGCCACAGCCGGGATTCGAACCCGCGCCCTGCGGGTCAGCAGCCGAGTACCTTAGCCACTAGACCACCGCGGCGGGGCTTGGATTAGTTTTTACTTTGTGTCCTAGAGTGAAAAGAAACTTTTTATGTGCATTGCGCATCAATCCCGCTGTCGTTTTGCTCATTACCTACATCTTTGCGAACAATATAGGATTCGACGATTGGCAGTGCTTACGAAAGGCTCTATTTTTCCTGTTTAACATCGTACGAATCTCTTTAGTATTCCATGGTTTATCGTTTCGACGCTGGGAAGTAATGACATGCGAGGGAATGAAGGTTTGTGTCAAGGACAGTATTTTAGTCTTAAAAAGATCCCACAATGCATTTATGTCTAGACACGAACATTGAGCCCTGTACTCTGGGAAAAAATTGTCTAGTTCACATGATATTGTTGCGTAATCGCCTCTTTCATGAAAAAAGACCTTGCGAGGCTGCGCAGAACGACAATTCTTGGTGGCACACGACATCTTAGCGACGACAACATCATGATCACTAATACCAGGAATCAAGGTAATCGAAGACACGAGATCAAGCACATTGCAAAAAATAAATCAAGTACATTTGCACTACTAGCCATAGTTCACGTTGGTTTTTGCACAAACTGTAGTAACGAATGGGCATTTATCATTTCGCGGAAGGTCGTGTACAGGAGGGATGAATTGACTAACACTAATGTAAGCTGCTGCCATATCACATCTGGTAAATTAAAGTCACCTGCCAAAACAATATAAGTAGTTTGTAGTGTCAGCAGCACATTGCTTAAATTGAAAAGGGGCTGAGGGTCTCTCGTGCTGGGTGACCTGTAGAAGGAAACGAATGCCACAGACGAGCCGTTGCTCAAGAGTACTTTGCAGCAAACAATTTCGGTTGAGCCAACTTCAACGTCAACGAGGAAGCTAGATATAGTATTGTAAATCAAAATGAAAACACCTCCCCCATGCGCGTTTCTGTCCTTCCTGTAGACTGTCTAGCAGGTTGGAAAGATTTCATTGTCATTTATTGTGTCGTCTAACCAAGATTCAGAGCCAAGTACTACATGTGGCTTTGTCGTTTCAATGAGGGCGGCAAGTTCTATAATTTTATTTTTTACGCTACGACAATTTACCACAATACACACGATGTCATCCGGGCTGGATGGTTGTCTAGAAGTTACGAGGGCCTTTTTTAGTTGCTATGTCTTGGTTTTAGTCACGCTGTCAGTTTCAGCATTATAGACAAAAGTTTCCTTGCCAATCTGTAGTTTGTTATACAATAGTCTGAAGTCCCCTCCCTTATTCTTCGCAAATTGAATTTATTTCCGCCTCTCTTGTCGAACTTTGTTGCTATAGTCTTCGCTAATAGCAAAGCTTGTACCTTTCAACCTCGAAGTAGCTGATAAAACACGCTGCTGTTCCTTAAACGACAGAAACCGAACTATAATAGCCCTGTTTTTTGTTGCCGTGAAGCAACCTAGCCTGTGGGCCCTCTCAACCGCATCAGCCGAAATAGCGACTTTTAACTTTTCCTCGCAAAAGGCGATCACCTTAGTCTCCGAATCTTGCCAGTTTTCACCAACTGCATCTTGAAAGCCAAAAAAGATAAGGTTGTTTCTTCGAGATCTATTTTTCATATCATCTTCCACTTCTTGGAGCTTCGAAAACGTGGCAGCAAGATTGTCGGTCTCCACAGTTAACTGCATCACCTTGTCTTTTAATGGAAGCACCGATAGCAATTTGTCCTCAAAGACGTTCAATTTGTCCTCTATCTGCGAAAACTTTTGCTGGAGTGCTTCTTGCCGTGACGCTACGGAACGAAGTTCCCCAAGAATTTCCGTCTGCTTTTGCAGTACCGTGGGAATAGCCATGACAGCGGTGAACATTTGTTCTTCTTGCTCTGAAGTCAGAGGGCCTGGGTTTTGTTCTGCATCACCTGCAAGCTGCAGTAGTTTTCCCAGATAACGTACACATAACAAACACTTGATTCGCACAAAAGTAATGCTGCGCGTACAAAAGTTGAAGGCGGAGTTGGGATCTGGCGCCAATTTTCGAAATGGTTTACCGTTAACAGGGCGATAGAAAAAACCAACCTGAAGAAGTACGAGGCGTAAGTGACCAGCAGCCATGTCGGCGCCAGATCCCAAGGTGGTATGCAGGGGCGGTAGCTTATGTAAGGTGACGTTGAGTTTCGATGTGCCAGGTTGCCAGTCAGCGTAGCGACAGTCGAACAGCGACGGTAGCGCCGTCATATCCAAAGGAAGGTGCGCTTCAGTGAAAAAGTGCAGGGCAGGGCATACATCCCAGGCGGCACCGTCTGCATGGTCGAAAAGCCGCTCCGCTTCGGATACGTGGAAAATCGACACCATCTGCAGAACATAAAGAAGTACGAGGCGTAAGTGACCAGCAGCCATGTCGGTGCCAGATCCCCTTGCAAATGTTTAGCGAATACGACGCTTCCCAGAAGAATGATGAAAAATAGCATAGGGAATGTCGGCCTACTACCCAAAAAACTTTATTTTAATGTCCTAGCGGGCGTCAAGCAAGTGTGCTTGCAATAGTTACCCAATGAGTGTTCCGGACAGCTCGGTAAGGCCACTCTTCTAGCTTTCGCTCCGAGTGTGCTGTGCCTTACGTGCCAGCCTGGCATTTTTTTTTCAAGTGTGGCTTCTTGGGTACGTTGATAAGGATTTGAGTACTTTGAGTATTCATTTGGCTTACAGATGTAAATGAGGGCTATCTTCATCGAAAAACGCCTGAATATGTGTGGTTAGCCTAAGGTAGGCTTTCTTTAATAGCGGTTTTTCAGACACGTAATTAAGTTTTTTAATATTTTCAGAATTTACTTGGCAAACCGAAATTAGAAAGCACCTTTTTCAGTTTTGAAGGTTCTGCTCTAAGCTTTCACTAATGCGAAATAAAAAAACGCTGCTTAAAAAGGAAGAAAGAGAAAGAGCGAAATGGCCCGAAGCTACACAAGTGTTTATTTTCCCACAATTACCATAAAAAGGCTTCTGAAGAAAATGATGAATACGAAAATAAATAAAACATATGCCACACCACACGTTCAGTCTAGTTATGGGGAAAAGGCAGCTTGCAGCAAAAGGCTGCGGCAAACACCGGGAGCTCCTTTACGGGTTTGTTGCAGCGTCGCCTCGAATCGCCGTACAGCAAGCCCACATAGTGGACGCTAGAGGAGAGTGAGTAGCACGATGCGACAAAGAAAGGTCTGTCCTGAGCAAGTCTAGACAACCTTGCGTGCGCAGTACTCAGGTCCTGCACGACGACCAGCCTGTATGGGGACCGGGCAGCCAGAAGTGCCTTGATGTCCACGTGGTGCGGTGGCTAGTATGACAGTAGAGTGTTGTTCGAAAGCCGGCCATGCCCCACGCGGCTTCTGTTGCTTCGACTGCAGGTTTGGTTGTACATCAGCTCGTGTAGCAGGCCTCTTATCACTTCGTCCACAATCAGGCGGCCACTGCAACCGTAGTTGGTGGATGGTTGAAGGTCTGAGTGGTACAAAGGAAATAATAAGTAGTCCTGGGCAACCGTTAGGGCGCCACGAAAGCTCCGTCGATGTCTCTGTAAGGAGCCCGGCTAGAGAACGTTTGTTATGCCTTGCTCGTGCAGCCGCCAGCGTGCGATCATTAGATTTAACCAGTTGAGAAAAAAACTAGCTCGCCGTGACGGTTCTGGCAGAACACAAGCCAAAAAACAATCATTGTTCCACGGGATGCCGGTGCTGTGGGCATGGAGCTGAAAAAATAATTTACTTCGAAGCACACAGTATTGATGAGGACATCTCTAATGCCTCGAACAAAATTTTCAGGTGCCAGGCGTATGAGAAACATGCTGAGTCATTCGATACCTACTGCATTTTCAATCTCGACAAGGCAGTAGCGTGCATGAGCCGATTGAAGCAGATCTGCGCTCCTCAATGTGGCATCCGCCATTTCATTGTGAGCCATCCAGCCAAGCTCGTGGGTGACACGTAGGCCCGGGATCACTTTGAGCGTCTCTTGTGTCTGGACCCCGAGCCCCAAAATATGGACAACAAAGCGGCAGAGACCCACGTTTTCTACTTCTACGATATCCTCGGGCGAGAAGCGTCTTGCCCACATTAAGTACTCCTTCAAGAGCAAGACCAGATGACCAGTTGCAAAGAGGAGAATCGCTGTTTCAGTAAGGTCACACATTGACATTCGCACTATTCTTGACTCAGGCGCCGTCATGGCTGGGGCAAGCATGTCTAGTGTGAGTTTGTTCATTCCCTTATTAGTGGAAATGATTTCGCTAGATCGTAACGCTGGAACGTCAAAGAGGCGCGGCATTCCTCGAACATACCATTCGTAGCGAAGCGATTGTGTCGACTCTGTCAACTTGCCGACTAATAGCCGCATGGTAGCGATCCATGAACGAAAAGCGGCCCTAAGAACAAATGTCAGCTCCGGCTCGTTGCTCTCCACGCGAAACGATGACAGTCTGACGTTGACTTGGAACAGAAACTGAGTGTGTCATCTTCCAAAGAGGTCGAGAAGAATTGCAAGTGGGCTAGAGTGGGGTTCTTCTGGCCATGACAGATGGTGTTCGGACATACCCTCTTCAGATTTTGCAGGCTGCTCTCTGACGATGCCATGCAACACTTTGCCAGGTCAGTTATCTTCATTTGGACGCTCGCCGCGGACGAAAAGGTTCGAACCTTCTTATGGCCATTGTAGGAAGCGTGAAATACAGCATTGGGCACACGCTTATACATCGAGTCTTCAGCCACGTCAACGACAGAGAGCAGACAATGTTGGTGCTTCCAACCATCGGAGACAAACACGCAGGAGTTCTTACAAGGGCCGTAGGACATATTCATGGGGGTTTTCATGACAGCCTTGTATTGCTCGCATGCCATGTCATCGCATCCAGATAACAGTAGTAGGTCTCCATGGTCCGCGAAAACCTTCCTTGTGCTGGCACGGAGGATGTCACAGTGCCTAATATGGATCCGGAGAGTCAAGCTATGGTAAACCAGAAGAGCGATGCTGCAGAGGTTAGCCGTGACGTAGAGAACAGCCTGCCATCTCTCGTTCATGTACCAGTTTCCTTAACGAACCACGACTTCAGGACCGTCGCGTTCTTGCGAAAGTGAGCAAACGGAGAGAAATCACTCAATAGAGTGGTCTAAACTAGTGGAAACTTTTTGTACGCCTGGATTCTTAGTGAATGTTTTTTGCACTTGCTGTAGTGTCAGAGTAATCGTTATAGTCATTGAGTAGATGCTGTCTAGTGAGGACATATAAGCAAACAAAGCAAATAACCTTGCGCACGTCTTTTGAAGAGGTTCTCATGCTTGAAGAAAACCTGGCGCTTAAGAGCATGACTAGCTTTCTCTTCAAGAGTGGGGCAGCAAGGGATGTGCAGCGCTTACCTGCGATTGCATGTAGGGTGCGTGAGGTTTGTCATGACTAGTCACAAGCACTGACAATAGGGATAAGATGTCTCCTTGGACCTCTTAATGTTTTCTGTTGTCAGCTGAATGTATCAGAATTCGAGGAGTTGCCGCAAGAAAGGTACCTTTTTTTTCCCAAGATCACCGCATTCTTAGGACTGACTTGGTGGTCAAACCGCTCACAGTGATCTGCCACTGCGCTACGTTCCCCGTTCAATAATTGGGGTACATTCTGTTGCTGCCACAGTCTTTTATGAAAGCGCTTGGTTCACATAACGTATAGAAGTAGGGCAGCCAGCGTGCGTGACCTGGTATATGAAACCCTGAGCTTTTTACGCAGGTTCGGAAACTTTAGGCAGGGGAATGAAGCTACTGAAGGTGGGTGAATGGCTTATGGGAATGCACCCACACCCATACCTTCATCTCCAAGCTCATAAATCACGCACCTGCGGAAAAAGCTCGAGGCGTCAAGTACCGCATTGCCTGCACTGACTCTCCCGCTCTATACACTAGGATAACCAAGGAGGAAGATAGACGGAGGAAGGGCGAGAAAGTTAGCCAGTTTTCCGACCGGCTGGCTAACCTGTGCTGGGGAAAAAGTTGGGGGATGAAAGATGACATAAAAGAGACGTTAAAGAAAAAAATGCAAATGGACAACAACACAATCCATGACGCTGCTTACAGTATGTCTCTAAGATCACTTGCCCGCAAGGAGCGCAATAACGCTCTCATTGCCTTGCGCGCCTAAGACGGTCTCGGCCAGTGTCCCGATACCTTTCCTACCGACAAAAGAATGTGGCAGCACAAGAACTAGCTCCGTCAATTGAACAGTGAGTGGAGTGCAGTGGCAGAACACTGCAACTGGCTTAACCAACATTTCATGATTGATTGATACATGGGGTTTAACGTCCAAAAACCACCATATGATTATGAGAGACGTCGTAGTGGAGGGCTCCGGAAATTTCGACCACCTGGGGTTCTTTAACCTGCACCCAAATCTGAGCACACGGGCCTACAATATTTCCGCCTCCATCGGAAATGCAGCCGCCACAGCCGGGATTTGATCCCGTGACCTGCGGGTCAGCAGCCGAGCAACCTTAGCCACTAGACCACCACGTCGGGGCTAACCACCATTTCAGTCCAGACGACGCGGTTCTCGGGTAAAGAATGTAAACTTCGCCAGTGGCTCCTCCTACAATCTTGGCACATTCAGGAGAAAGTTGTAACCATAAAATGCTCAATTATACAGGGTTCTTCCTTCAATGCCACGGCTTGCGACGAGCTACGGTAAACCTCGCACGTACGGCAAGCAATCATATATAAGCGCTACACATCTCGGGTTTATCGCCCTTGAAGAATAAGCTGGTCAGGCTTCGAAACTACGCGTTTAACTGCGAAGCGTTTCTTAAGGCTGGTGCACGCCGGTAAATAGCAGCGGTCGCACACCATTTGCGACGGGTCGCAAATAGTCGTGAATGGTCGCAAACGGTCGCAAAGCGACTGCTTTGGCTAGTCGCTTCAGGCTGGTGCACACCTGCGAATAGCAGCGGTTGTGCGACCATTTGCGAATGGCGACCAAAAAGCGACTGGTGGTCACACCGGCAGAGGCTGCATGCGAGCGACCGGAAATAGCAATAGCGGAGAGTCACGCCCAGATCTCGTTACTAGTGAGAATTCTGGAGACTGGCGCTGATCAGCTGATCGCTGCCAGCTGATCAACCCGAGCGCGCCGCATCTCTTGTTTTTATCTGTTCTCGCCAGCGCAAGGAAAAACAAACAACAAAAGTTGAGCATCGCTGATTGGTTGCAGCAGCTTCGCGACCACAGTCGCGTGACTGAAAAATTGGTCAGGAAGAGACTAGCCAAAGCAGTCGCTTTGCGACCGTTTTCGACTGTTCACGACTATTTGCGACCAGTCGCTAATGGTCGCGAGACTGCTGCTAGTCGCCGGTGTGCCTTTAGAGACCTTCAGCGATTTTGAACGTGTCTATATATATATATATATATATATATATATATATATATATAAATTAGTCACCTAAAATTTTAGCTCTCTTGGCCGTTTCGATAATCGTATCTATACCAAAATTGGTATGCCATAACATGCCTGTATGACGAGCATACCTGGCTTGTCATAACATAACTATCACGACATGTATGTTATGAATGCCTTGATTTGCATATCATGGTCCTGCTGCTCTGGTGGTGTTTCATTAAAATGACGTATTGGAAAACTGGTATGGTAAGGCATCATTGCATGGCGAGCGTAAATGACAGACCCTAACGTGAAATTCACAACATGCATGTCATATGCATGACATATGCATGACATAACGCTCACGGTGCGCTTGTGGTCGTTTCGCTACTGTCGCATATATTAAATTTCGCATTGCGAGCCCATGATGGACGACTAAGAAAATTGACGCGTCTAAACAAGATAATCATGACATGCGTGTCATTTAAAACGTGACTACATGCTATGCACAAAGTTCGCTCACAGCCACTTCGCTAGCTCCCCATGTACCAAACTTTGTATTACGTGACGTGACCAGACGATGAAAGTAAATGACGTGTCGAAACATTATAGTCATGATAAGCGTGTCATGTGAAGAATGACTACAAGCTGAGCTTGAAGCGCGCTCGTAGCCATTTGACTAGCTTGCAAAATGCAAAACGTTTGCAAAAATGCGCCGCAGAAGACATCCCACGTTCGGAGCGTGGACTCACGATTCTCTAGCCAGGTCCTTGCGGTGTCTTCCAGGTAGAAGTACACACGACGGAGCTTTTCTTCGTTGTCCCAGTGGTTGAGGGCGGCCACGCGGTCGTATGTTTCTAGCCAGGTTTCCGGGTCTTCAAACGATGACCCATGAAACGTTGGTGGTTCCATGGGTTGATGAATGACGATCGCGGGCTGGGACGCTCCGGTTGTCATTGTCGCTGCAGTAGAGCTCATGGCCTTGGCCTTCCGCGCCTTGTCTTGTAGAAGCCCGTACTCCGGTGGGAGACCTTGCTGTCGGCGGCTTGTTCGCTGCTCTTGGTTGGCGTCGGTGTCTTCTCCGCGACGTGGGCTGGGTTCACGGCTTGACGGGGGCGTCCGGTACATGAACGAAGCAGCACCTCCACCAGATGTCACGGGGTCGTGACGTGGCCGAAGACAGGAGACTTCGTGCTGGGATTTAACTGTTTATTTGGGCGAACCTGTGCCCGGTAAACGGAAAGTCCAATTACAGCAGTAGTCTTGCACAGATAGCAGTCTCGGACTGATAGCGGCGAAAGGAGCGTCGACCTTCGATCAACAACTGACAAGCGGCGAAGCGCGTCGGCATTTATACTCTTGCTGTCGAATGTTCTAGCGTTATCGCTTGCGGTGGCGTAGATTCCAGAACAATCTGTACCGTTCGCACAGTGGGCGTCATCTTATCGAAATGATCTACTACAGTCCGGAACCTTCTCGAAAACTGCAGGCGCGGTTTGCGCTGAGAATCGTGTGGTGTTTCGGGACGATAACAAAAACTTGGGAAATGGAACGTGGCAATATATTATGTTTTATCGCATTCTTCTGCAATTTTTTCAAGTTTTTTCAAAGAAACATTATTATTGTTCCATTCTAATTTCTCTTTCTTATTTTTAGCAAGCGTTGTAAAAAATGATATATTTTGAGGTACAGTGTGGCCAATCCCCCATGTGGGTATGAGCCAAGATCTCCTAGGAGACAAGACAAGACAAGAGAGCCGGGACGTGGCGTTCGAGGGGCCAAGGGCTGCGAAAGTTCGGACTGGGTCTCGCCCCGGGCTCTCCCCCGAGCACCTGACTCGGCGAGCAGCGCAGGGAAGTGCTGTTGTCCCTGGACGGTAATGGTTCTCACTCGAGCACCTGACTCGGCGAGCAGCGCACAGAGCAACCGCTGATCCTGGGCTGCAGTTTTCCGCCCTAGCACCGACCTCGGTGAGCAACCCCGGAACCACCGCTGACCCTGGTCTGCAGTGTATCCCGCCCGAGCACCTAACTCGGCGAGCAGCGAGAGGAAGTACCCCTGTTCCTGGACGGCAATGGTTCTCGCCCGAGCACCTGACTCGGCGAGCAGCTCGCCGAGCAACCGCTGATCCTGGGCTGCAGTTCCCGCCCGAGCACCGACCTCGGCGAGCAGCCCCGGGACCACCGCCGACCCTGGTCTGCAGTGTATCCCGCCCGAGCACCTGCCTCGGCGAGAAACCACTGAAGCTACCGCTGTAGTGGTTCGTCAACATTGTCGCCACCGTTGAGCATCAATATGGCGTGTCATCACGCCTGAGAGGGACTCCCAGTGGACCGGAGACCACGCCACAACTGTAAGCGTGAGAACTAGAGAACGCAAACGGAATCGGACGTTGAAACGCGCGTCATTAAGACATCTCCTTTTTGTTTGTTTTTCAACGTGTGCGTGTTTTTGTTGTTGTTTCATTTTGTGATTTTTTGGTAACGAAGTGGGAGTTTTCGTTTGGTACAATCAGTCTCTATGGTTTATTTTGCAACCCCCGACGAGCGAACCAGTCCTCAGCATATACGCGTGACAATGGCGAGCCTGCCAGGATCCATGTAACTTTCTCACATACCTAGGTCTGTCGGGAGCCGTGAAATGGATCTGGAACGCTTGATGGCAGCCGGTAGTGCTGCGCGATTATCGGATGAGGCTATAATGACGCTCTATCATCAGGAGCAGAAAAGATTACGTGAAGAGCGTGCAGAGGCATGAGAGGCCTCGAAAGAACATGAAGAGCGAGCAAAAGCCGCTGAGAAAAAAGCGAAAGCAGCACACGAGCAAACTTATAAAAACTTAATGCTGGAAAAGGAGCTAACTGAAAAAAAATGCTGTTGCGCGCAAGCACTAGTGTGGAAGTACCAGATAGGTCAGAGATGGTACCCCAGCCACCAAAAGTGAGCCCGCGTAAGTTAATCGCACCTTTTGACAAAAGGCCAGATGACCTCGACGCTTATATACAGCGGTTCGAGAGAATAACGATAGGACAAGGCTGGCAGAGGAGTGATTGGGCGACTGGATTGAGCATGGACCTTGCAAGAAAGGCATTGGCTGTTTTTAGACAGATGCCAGCAGCGGATGCGCTACATTACGACAAGGTCAAACGGGCTCTGCTCCAACGCTTCAGAATAACTGCCGAGGGTTTCCGAGAGAAATTCTGGAGCTCGAAACCACAGGAAAATGAGACAGGCCAGCAGTTTGCTGCTTAAACCTCCAATTACTTCGACCGGTGGTTGGAGATGGTTAACATAGAGATATCATTCGAGGATCTAAGAGATAGCATGATTGCGGAACAATTCCTGGCATCTTGTCACAAGGAATTGGCAATATTCCTGAAGGAGCAGAACTTGAAGACGGTGGCTGAGCTGTTCGAACACGCCGACCATAATTAGGAAGCTCAAGGTCAAAGGAATCCAGGGACAGCCCAAGATGAGAATGGTTGGAGAAGAAAGAGCAAGCCCGGAGTGCAATCAAATGCTACCTCTATGACAAGATTGGGCATAGAGCAGCAATTTCTGCCACTGGTCGCACTCAGAGTTCATCGTCAAAATGCGATCAGTGCGGAAAGCGTGGGCACACAACAGAAACCTGTCGTTATCGGTCAGGAAATAAAACGGCTTGCATGGTTGCTGATGAAAGATGTGCTGATGCTGACAGGGAAAAGCAACGTGACCAGGAGGACAAGGATAAGACAAGTGCTGTTACGACTTCTGTCAAGGCGGGAGAAGCCGAAGATGCTATGCCAGTGGTCGTGGGGATGTTGCACGGACGTAAAGTGTCGGTACTTCGAGACACGGGCTCCAACATTGTACTTGTAAGAGCATCCATGGTGCTAGAAACGGATATCACGGGTACAGAAAAGCCGGTTTCGGTTGGCTGATGGAACAGTACGGTGGATGCCAGTTGCTAGGGTACTGATTTTATTGCCGTATTACTGCGGTTGGATTGAAGCCTGATGTGTCAAAGACCCTCTTTATGACGTAATTCTCGGTAATATGCCAGGGGTCCGAGGAGTTGACGATCCGGATCCCTTCTGGAGATTGCCTTCTACAACGCGCGCTGAAGGTACGGAGTTGCAACCTCATGAGGTTATGGAGAAACGTGACGAGAGTTGTGTTGATCAGCATACCAGGGAAGATTCCGCCTATGCCGTGGAGAAAGCTACGAGGAACAAGAGTGAAAAGGAAAAGGAGGGCATCAAGGAGAACAACTCAGCAGTAGCCATGAACATAACTGCAGCAGAAATGGAGAGAATGCAGGAAGCGGACAGTACGCTGCGACGGTGTTTTGAGATTCAGGGCAAATGGATCTATTGTAAGAGAAGTCGGGTCGTGCATAAGTTTGAGAAGCTTTCAGGGCTGCTGTACAGAATAGTCAAAACCCATGAGGGAGGGGAAAAAGACAGTTAGCAGTGCCGGTGAGTTTACGAAGGGCTGTTCTAGACTTGGCACATGACACTATTATGGCTGGCCATCAGGAAGTAAGAAAGACAACTAGCAGAGTCGCTGAAGAGTTTTTTCGACCGTGCATGCAAAGCGACATTAAAAGGTTTGTGCGATCTTGTGACACATGTCAGAGAACCACACCAAAAGGTTTGGTCTCGAAGGTACCTTTGAGAACTATGCCTATTATTGAGCAAGCTTTGTCAAAGAGTCGCAGTGGACATCGTAAGACCTATAAAACCAGTATCCCCCAGCGGACACAAGTACATACGCACAATGGTGGATGTGGCTACTCGGTACCCGGATACGGTTTCAATGAAAACTACGGATACGGTAGCAATAGCGGAGGCCTTGGTGGAAATGTTTACAATGTATGGGGTTCCGAGAGAGATACTAACGGATAGAGGAACCTATTTCACCTCAGAATTGATGAGGGCGATTTGTAGACTGCTGTCTATGTGACACCTCTCGACGGCACCATATCACCCCATGTGCAACGGCTTGGTTGAAAGGTTCAATGGCACGCTCGAGAATGTGTTGCACAAAGTGTGCCAGGAGAAACCCAAGGAATGGGATTGATACCTACCGGCACTCTTGTTTGCATATAGGGAAGTGCCGTAGCAAGCACCGGCTTTTTGCCATTCCTATTGATTTGTGGAAGAGCGATTAGAGGACCACTAATGGTTCTGAGGAAAGTCTGGTTGAACACTGAATTGAAAGAAGAGCAAAAGTCCTCGTATGTGTATTTATTAGAACTTCGGGACAAGCGTGAAGAAACTTGTCGCATCGCACGGGAGAGCCTCGACGAGGCCCAGGCATCATACAAGAAGTATTATGATAGAAGAAGCCAAAAAGGGGTCTTGAAGGTTGGAGACAAGGCATTGGTACTTCCACCAAATGACAACAACAAGCTCACAATGAGTTGGAAGGGACCTTTTAAAGTGAAGAAGAAAGTGACTGACGTCGACTATGAGCTTGAAATTGGAGAAGCTCGAAATTTACTGCATGTCAACATGCTGAAAAGATACGAAGACAGGCAACCCAACAAAGAAGAGGATGTCGCAGGCATGGCTGTTACGTATACGGAGTTGAAAAATTCATACACACGTACAGCATAACCAAAACAATGGGTCAAGAGATGGTGGTTATAAACCCCGATCTCAATGAGGTGCAGAGGAAAGAAGTGGAAAGTGTGTTACAAGAGTTCGACGAAATCTCAGACCTCCCAGACAAGACGACGTTTCTCAAGTGCAGTATGCGATTAACCACGGAGAGGCCATTTCATGTGAAACAGTATTCTGTGCCACTAGCTGTACAGAAAGATATAGATATGGAAATCAAACAGATGTTGGACCTGGGGATTATTGAGCGTTCCAAATCTGCGTACAACTCACCTCTTGTGGTGGTAAAAAAGTCTTACGGGTCTAACAAAGTCTGTAGATTTTCGGCATCTAAATAAGGTACTGTTTGATGACGCAGAGCCCATACCACGAGTTGACGCAGCATTTACGAAGGTCGCGGGAAGAAAGTATTTTTCAAAGCTGGATCTAACTAAAGGGTACTGGCAGATATCCTTGGATGAAGCATCAAAGGCGAAAACGGCCTTATCATGTGCACGAGGCTTATTTCAATTCAGATTCATGCCCTTCCGACTGAAAACCGCGGCGCAGACTTTCACTAAACTCATGCAAATGCATTGACTCTAAAACGTGGAGCATTATATCGGCGATATCCTAGTGGCGACAAATTCTTGGCCGGAACGTGTGAAGACGTTACACGAAGTGTTTCGTAGGCTCCAAGGGGCGGCGATCACAGTGAAACCGACAAAATGCCAAATTGGGTTTCAAGCGATTACCTTCCTTGGACACACCCTGGGAATGGGACACATCGCAGCTTATCCTGACACAATTGAGAAGATGCAGTCGGCACCGACGCCATTGAACAAGAAGCAGTTGAGATGCTTCTTGGGCCTTACAGGCTACTATAGAGAAGTTATCTCTCATTACGCGGATATAGTGAGTCCCCTTACCGATCTCACCAAAAAGAACGCGCCTAACAGATTGCCTTGGTCGGAATGTCATGAGCAGGCATTTGAGCAACTCAAGAGGTGTGTGGCTGAACCCCCGGTTCACATGGCACCAGATCTCAGTAGTACGTTTGTTTTGCGAACGGATGCATCAGAAAGGGGTGTAGAAGCGCTACTGTTGCAGAAATTCGATGGGTTCTTGCATCCAGTCTTGTACACAAGTCGGAAGCTGAATTACCAGGAAAGAAACTACGCTACGGTGGAGAAGGAATGTTATGCTTTAATATGGGCTGTTAAACGATTTCATATTTATTTGTATGGAACCCAGTTTGTGGTGCAAGCGGTTCACCAGCCGCTGGAGTGCCTCAACCTGGTGAAGCATAATAACGCTAAAGTCATGCGGTGGAACCTTATCTTACAGGAGTACAGGTTCTCGGTCCAGTACATAAAAGGGAGAGACAATGTTGCCGCAGATTTTAGAAGTAGAATGATGAAGTAGGAAACTCCGTGCGGACACATACCTAGTATTGTTATTTATTATTATTTATTTATTATTTATTTATTGTTATTATTATTTATTATTTATTATTATTTAAAAAAACTGCCAATCCCTTGTCGGTATTTTCGCAGAAAGGACATCGGGAAAACACACAATAAAAGCACACAATAAAAACATCCGTAAGTTATACATCGTTTAGGATACGCGTTACATTGATGCTACCAAGTTCTCACAATTTCTAACAATCAAATTCAAACAAATTCTAACCAAATTCTAACAACAAAGTTCTAACAGTAATTGTACTATATCCAAATGATTACAGTGTGAAAGAGTCAAAATAACACAGTCTAAAGCAATGGATTTTGCAATGATGACCACAATAGCGCAATATTAGGGTTCCAAACGCAAATGTTCTTCAACAAGACGTGAAAAAATATTTAAATAATTGCTGCTTGTAATCATAGCTGCTAAGCTGTTCCATTCCCTTATTGATGCTGGGAAGAATGAGTGTTTGAAACATTCCGTACGGAATGCGTATTCTTGTAGCTTTTCGGGGTGCTTCTTACGGGTGGGTCGTGATTGTTGAAGTGTAATGTACCTGGAGGCATCGATGTTGGTTTGCTTATGGCGTAGCTGGTACATAAATCGTAGGCGTACTAGTCTTGCTCGTTTTTGCAGCGTTAGCATGCCCGCTTCTTCGAGCATTTCAGTTGGTGAGTCTGTTTGCCTAAACTTGTTAAAAATAAATCGAACAGCTTTTCTTTGCACGCCTTCTAGCTTCGCAATATGTTTTTTTTTTGTGTACGGGAACCAAACAATGTTCGCATATTCAAGAACAGATCTCACGTACGTGTTGTAGGCTAACAGTTTAATTTCAGAAGGTGCTAGTCGAAGGCATCGTCTCAGAAAAAAAAGTCGTTTCAGTGCGGTAGCTGTAACGTTAGAAACGTGGGCATCCCATCTCAGATCGCTAGTAAAGGTGAGGCCAAGGTACTTATGATGACTTGTTCTAGGAAGTGGGATACTATTGATGGTATATGAGAACTCTGACCATTCCCATTCATTACTGATGTGAGATGACAGTGAACTGTGACTGTGAATCACGAAGATGGACGTGTGTGTTGGTGTAGGCAAGTCTAGTGGTGCCACAGTGGATTTAAGTATGCCGTGCAGTGACGTGATGTGCCGTGAAGTAAAATGTTGTGCGGTGAAGCGAAGTGCCGAGATGTGTCATGAAGTGAAGTGCTGTGTCATGCAGGGAAGTGTTGTGTGGTACAGTGAAGTGTATGGTGCTAGTGGAGACGACAGTTTTCGTGGAGCAAAAACTAAAAAAATGGGGGCCGTTGTCAAGAATGACAAGATGAAGAAAAGAAGAAGAGAAAGAAGTTGTCTTGAATAGGTAATTTAAAATGCTGGAATGAGGGAGAAGAAGAAGAAAAGAAGAGGGCGCGGGGTGAGTGAGGAACGTGAGAGCCGGGATGTGGCGTTCGAGGGGCCAAGGGCTGGGAAAGTTGAGACTGGGTCTCGCCCAAGGCTCCCGCCCGAGCACCTGACTCGGCGAGCAGCCCCGGAACCACCGCTGACCCTGGTCCACAGTGTATCTCGCCCGAGCACCTGACTCGGCGAGCAGCGCAAGGAAGTACCACTGTCCCTGGGTGGCGATAGTTCTCGCCCGAGCACCAGACTCGGCGAGCAGCTCACCGAGCAACCGCTGATCCTGGGCTCCAGTTTCCTGCCCGAGCATGACCTCGGCGAGCAGCCCCGGAACCACCGCCGACCCAGGTCTGCAGTGTATCCCGCCCGCGCACCTGCCTCGGCGAGGAACCATTTGGAGCTACCGCTGTAGTGGTTCTTCAACATCGTCGTCACCGTTGAGCATCGATATGGCATGTCATCACGCCTGAGAGGGACTCCCAGTGGAGCGGAGGCCACGCCACAACTGTAAGCGTGAGAACTAGAGAACGCAAACGGAATCGGACGTTGAAACGCGTGTCATTAAGACATCTCCTTTTCTTTGTTTTTCAACGTGTGTGTGTTTTTGTTGCTGCTTTATTTTGTGATTTTTATGGTAATGAAGTGGGAGTTTTCGTTTGGTACCATCAGCCTCAATGGTTCATTTCGCAACGCCCGACGAGCGAACCAGGCCTCAGCATATACGCGTGATAGTCACAAAGGAACAGAGAAATATACTGTAATAAAATACCGTTCAAGAATAACATCATTATCCCAATATGCAGAATAAATAAGGCCAAGAACACATCTGCAGACATTTACATTTTTAAAGCAAGCAAACAAAAATAGACACGATTGGACACATAAAGTAATTTATTTTAACTCAAAATACCTAAATTAAACGTATTGAATACAACTATGAAGGACGATTTTCTTAAGTTTGTTTTTGGAATTTTTCTTATTTTGGTCAAGTATACTTACAAGTTTATTGAGGAGATTGGGTATTCGGTAGTCACTATGTTGCTGACCATTGGTGGTCCTAGTTTTTGATGTTCTTAGGACAGGTGTACGGAGATAGTACTCAACACACCGAGTACTCAATCACATATTCTGTCGCCCGTTTGCAAAGGACGCTTGTACCACACATTACTGCAATATTTCGTGTTGCTTTGTGAAGAGTGTATACAGGATTCGTGTGTTTGTGACGCATAAAAGCTATATTCACTGCATTTCCAAGCAGAGGAAGTTCATTACATTTTGAACGGCCATTTTTTTATGTTCTCCGCCACAAAGTATTCATCGGCCTTGGGCTGAGGTGCTGCTCAGGCTTCAGCCAGAGGCAACAACTACCGTCTTGTGCTGCTTTGTCTCCCACCGTTAAGCTGGTCGTGAATTCCGTTTTCCTAAATGCGGACTTTGGCGGTCGCCCTTATCGGGTTCAAAACTTCAGAGATGCTCTTCGGGGCATTATTGACTTGAAGGAAATAAATTCTGTAGGTCTATTTCAGATGTCACGTGTACGGATAGTTCATTGCAAGTTCATGTTGATGAAAACTATGCTAGTCACATAGGATGAATATTTCGTCAAAAGCCGTAGATGCCTTGTGATTGACTCAAAATCTCCAGAAGTAAAAATGAAGCTTCTCTAGCTACGAGAGCACTTTGAAGACGTCTACATTCAAGAGGCACTGCATGTTTTTGGGGAAACTAAGTCAGTGTCGGTGGAATGCCTGAAAATAGCAAACATGGAGAAAATGCGGACTCTTAATTGTGACGTTCTGTTCTCCCTTGTCGATGGAGTCCAAGGGGGTGACATTCCTCACCTTTTGACTCTGTGTGGAGTACTAAGTCTCGTTGTCATTTCCGGCCGCCCACCTCTCTGCCTTCACTGCAATAACGTTGGGCACATCCGTCGAAACTGCAGGACTCCTCGCTGTGATCACTGTCGGTGCTTTGGTCATTCAGCTGTGGGCTTTGTCGTGGTTTACGCTAACACGCTACGACTGCGCACACAGCACCATGACGATACCTGCAAGAGCGTACTATGGGCGCCACAAAGCTCTGGATGCAACAGGAAGCACTCCGTCAATGACAGACCCTATGTACTTTACGAACAAGGATCCATACGTTGCAAACAAGTCAGATGCGGATAAAACAGATGAAGTTCCTGCTTGCAAAGAACCAAGAGATTCGTGCAAGCTGCCAACCCAATATGACCCCAGAAAGCTTAGGAGGTTTCTACGAAGAAGGTCAGTGAAAATCCCCCACCTGCTTGTGCCGTAGCTTCACAGCAGTAACTCCAACACTGTACGGAGTTAGAAGAGGATATACAAGCTTCTGGGGATACTGCAAAAGCTAAGTGCAGGGACACGTATAGCTCGTAATCAAGCAACGAGTTACGCAGCCACTGTCGATAAGAAGCGCCGTCGGCGAATGACCACTCAGAAATAAATGTGCTGGTGGTTATGATCTAGGAGGCCTGGTGGAGGTTCAAGAGAAGTTTAACCATCGACTTCTCCGACTGACCACATGAGACCATAGGCACAACAGAAGGTATTCACTATAGCACAGTCCGAGTGAGTTATATTTGCAACATTGAATGTACGTGGCCTCAGGTCATCGCAGAATTAGGCACAGCTGCGTAGACTCTTCACTCGAAAGCGTCTCGATTTTGTTGCCATGCAGGAGACGAAGATCGAGAGCGACGAGGAGACAGAGAGGACTCTGCGACACTTTGTGTCTGAGAATAATGAATGCGTTTCACATGCAAGGGATTATTTGTGGGCTGTTCGCTGTTTCTGAGAAAAAGCCTGCCATGTTCGGCAATCAGTACTTGTGTTGGTAACGAGGGTCGATACACATGTTGGGACCTTGTGCTGCAAGGAATGCCGTGACGAATTATCAACCTATATATGTGTAATGAGATTTCAAAGTGTTTTGAGTTATTTATTAATATGTCCAGTCTATTTGACTCAGATAGTGTCACTGTGCTAATGGGTCACTTCAATTGTTTATGTGACCTTAACTATCGTAGCAATAATACTAATAAGCGATACAGGAGTAGCAAGCTTTTATCCAAAATTGAAGGCAATGCAGAGCTCACTGTCATTGCTGTGTGGGGCCAAGTGACTCCGTATACAAGAGTTCAGGTAACTTCTTACGTTCGCCTTGACCGGATTTACATGTCCTCATCATTTCTTTTCCGACCAATCTCCTGTACCACTGCACCAGTGTCATTCTCATATCACTGTATCGTTATTGTACAAATTGGCGAAAATTGTAGAAGCCTATTCCAACCACAGTGGGCCTTTTGGGAGTCAACACAAAGCTCCTCTTTGATTAGAAATTTAATAATTGTGTGCAGATAACATTAACGCAGTCTTTCTCAACAAGTTTACATATACAGGCTGCTTGTGAGCTATTCAAACAAGAATTTCGTGTTATGGCTATAAAGATGCTACTAAGGCTTTGTATATGCCTTGTGTAGGCCTTTTTGTTCTTGCCTTGTATATGCTTAGTTTATATGCCAACTTTTGTATTGTCTCTTTTCCCGTTCCATACTTACAATGTTGTTTCCCTCTGGTTATTATAATTTGTACTTCCCATGCCCCTCCTGCTTGGGCCCTTACCTGGGCCTGCAGTATGTCATAAATAAATAAATAATAAATAAATAAGTCTTTCTATAAGAAGAACGAGGGAAAGAAACTGCTTGAAAGCTTGTGCAACCTTTGTGAGATGAAATGTGAGATACTAAATGTCAACTTCGAAGATATGATGCCGCTCGTTACAGAGGAGCACGTATTAGATCACGAAATAGACTTACCTTAAACTCAGAACAGCCAACGCATCAAGCTTTACTCGATTAAAACTGCCATGCCATTTCTGAAGTTATCTCAGAGCTCTACTCTTATTGTGCTCTTGTAACAGATGTAAGAGACATAACGGCGACATTATTTAGTGCTCTTTCTAACCCTTATGTCGACCTTACCCCGAGTTTTGTTTTCTTTAGAGAGCATTGGAATACAATGAATGTGCAGCCATTAGCTGTTTTATTACGATACAGCAAATCGCGCACGCACTTGACAGCTTACCTTCATAAAAGTTACCTGGCCCTGACGGCCTTTCTGCTCAATTCTAAAAAAACTTTTTGAAATGCTATCTCTCCTATATTGCTGGATTCTTTAAAACAACTTATGACATGAAGACACTCCCGAGATCCTTTTAAAAGAGCCACACAGTTTTGATACCGAAAAATTCAGACAAGGAAAAACTTCGCTCTGTAGAGGGTTACCAGCTAATAGCACTGTGAAACCTTGACTACAAAATTTTCGACAAAGTATTATCAAATCGGTTGCAATTCGCAAAGTCAATTCTCACTGGGTCCCACCAAACGTGTGGAATTAGGACCTGATCTATACAAAACAACATTTAAATGTCGCTCGTAATGTCCTTCAAGTACTGTTATGCACATCAAGAACACCTTGTACTGTACAGGTAGACCTTGAAAAAGCATTCGATTGTGTTAGTTATTCGTTTCTTTTCTCTCTTCTGGAACATGCCAACGTTGGCACTGTTGTTCCCAAAGACTTCAAACTATGTTAAAATCATTCATCGACCCGTCTTGTTGTTAATGGTCAGCTGTTGAAACTAGTTTCGATTTGTTCCTCTGTAAAGCAGGGCTGTCTCATGTCCCCACTTTTGTTTGCCCTTTATCTAGAGCCCCTGTGCTTAAGTATACTACGATCAAATGGTATTCGCAGATTCAATATATTAGGAACTAATATGAAAGTACTAGCATATACATACGATGTAGCCCTCTTAAGCACAGATAAACCAAGTATAGAAAATGTCTTATCAGTAACAGACAAATTTGGCATAGTATCAGGAGCTCGTTTGAACGCCTCGAAGTGCTTATGAATATGGTTTGGCTAGTTGGGTAGTACTCCTATTCAATATGCAGGAATCAATTGGACTTGAACTCCACCAACGTACCTCGGTGTACCGTTAGATGCGTATAGGTTGAGTGCGCATCACTAAAAGTAGCGCATTCCTGAGCTTTAATGACAAGCCCAGACGTTTTTTTTCCCCATCGCTTATCAATATTCGGGAAATCTGAGGCTTGTAATACTTTTTAGCAACAAAGCTCTGCTACGCATTGCAACTTATTCATAGTGCAAGACAATATTGTCACTAGTACAAGTTCTGAAAGTATTATTTCCATAGATGCTGTTAGGCTTGTATGTGCCGCTGTTCTGAAGAGGACGAAGATGCGCGTGAAGAGAAAAACGATAAAGCCGTATTGCCGTTGTTCGAATCAGTTTGACGTCCTTGTGTGCCATTATCTACAGGTTACAGTTACGTTGTAACGTGACAACTGGTGGAGGCACTGGGTAATAGTCTATGCACTGTTACCACGAGAAAGATCTCGGCCCCAACATCGACGCCTTGGTAGAAACAGCCAACCTTCGACGCGGTCGGCGGTGACTAGGCCTACCACCCCAAATCAGTCCTCTTCCGGAACGCTCGAGAACCATGGCATATGCGCCAACTGCAAGCCAGACTGAACAGACCCCGACTCCGCCAGCTCCATAGCTACCAGCCTCTCGAACGCCAAAGCCCCTCCGTGGGGAGCCCTTCGAAGACGTTGAAGACTGCCTGGACCAATACGATCGAGTCGCCGTCGCCAACGAGTGGGACGAGCACCGGAAACTGCGGTATGTCTATTTTTACCTGGAGCATTCGGCGCGTATTTGGTTCGAGAACCACGAGGCCACCCTGACAACCTAGCCGGTGTTTTGCACTCAGCTGCGAAACACGTATCGTGGCGCCGACCGGCAAGAACAAGCCGAACGTCTCCTCTATTCTCGCAATTAAAGACCCAATGAAAGCGTGGCCATGTTCGTTGAGGAGAGATGTCTCGTCTGTTCCGTCGAGCGGATTCTGCAATGACGGAAGACAAAAAGGTACGCATTCTGATGCGGCGTGTCAAAGAGCAGCTGTTTGCAGGACTTGTACGAAACCCACCAGCTACCGTGGCAGAATTCCTCCGTGAAGCGACGACAATAAAACGAATGGTATGACAGCGGTCTTCGCAGTACGAGCGGTCCGACAACTTTGCATGTCTGTCAGCACACTTGGTAACACCCGATGTCACGAGCGTGAGAGACCTTGCTGAGCTAGTCCGTAGCATTGTACGTGACGAACTGCAAAAGCTTCACGCAGTACCTTCACAGCCTCAAGTGGCTGCTCTGACAGACGTCGTCCATGAAGAGGTGCGGCAGCTGGTACGATCATTATTGCCACCTCCAACCGAAGCTCCTCTGCTAACATACGCGGAAGCTGTACGCTTTCCTGCACCGGCAGCCAGCTATATCCCCCGACCGACTAGCCTGCAGACACCGCAGCACTTTTCGGGCCTGCCACACTATGAAAACCAATGACTGACTTGTCTGCGAGTTCCGCAGTACTTCTCGGGCCAGCCACACTATGAGAATCCACGACCTAATTTGCGGAAATATAGCGTGTGGCGCGCTTCCGACAATCGGCCACTATGCTACCACTGTGGTGAGCCAGGTCACTTGTACCGGGAGTGCTCGTACAGACAGATGGGCCTACCTGGATTTCGGCCAGGCGCTCGTCGGCCCAGGGACGGGGAATGACCCCGCGCCATCACAGAATACTTAGCAAGTCTACCGTCTTCGAATCTTCAGTGACGCCAATCACGCTCTCCGTCTCCTTGACGCTCTGTGTCCGCGAATTGATACTCTACTTTCGCCGATGTTGTTGCGGGACGATCCGCTAGGTCCCCAAGTCCACGCTGGAGAAACTAGAATCAGCGGCCTCCGGGGGTGGGACCGCTGTTAAGCTATCTTCAAAACAGCATCCTCCGACCCATCCGCCGACCTTCGATGATTCTTTTCAGCCGACACCTCACATCGCGGACGAACCCGTTTCTGCTGACATTGCCGTCCTTGTCGACAATTATCCAGTGACTGCTCTGGTCGACACCGGCGCCGGCTTCTCAGTTATCAGCGCTGAACCTGTGGCTGAACTCAGGAAAGTGACGACTCTTTGGGGCATGGACGAAACCCTCGGACAGCAGGTGGTCATCTCTTGACACCAATCGGGAGATGCAACGCTAGGCTGCAAATCTGTGAGTCGACGTTCGTTGCTTCTTTCGTTGTGCTTCCAGAATGCTCCCGGAAAGTTATCCTTGGCATGGATTTCCTTCGCGAGCACGGCGCTGTTGTAAATCTTAGAGACTGCCTCATAACGTTTGGTGACGACTATGGCCCGAAGCCTAGAGATAGCGATCCACAGAAGACTGCGCTTCGCATTGTCGACGACACCGTCACACTTCCGCCACGCACCGGTATGTTCGTTACTGTACAGGGTGACATAGACCATGACGGTAGTGGTATCGCTGAAGCCAACCTTTCGGTGCTCTTGTCTCAGCAAATCTGCTTTGTCCGTGGCATAATTCAATTTAAACGTAGGATGACTGAGTTATTGGTCACCAATTTCAGTGGAGCATACCAACATTTGGGAAAATGAACAACTATCGCTCATCTTGAAGCCCTTGACGATGAAGCGTGTACGACGATAGCCCCAATTTCTGCAGCCGTTGAAAGTGACACGACGGTAGCCGATACAGTCGATGTCAATCCGAAGCTGTCATGTGCGCAGAAAGAGCAAATCCGCTGTATCCTCCGCATGTTTAGCGACTGTTTCGTGTCTACAGCAAAGATAAAACAAACGCCGACCGTAAAGCACCGCATTGTCACTGACCATGCTGAGCGATCCATACGTCATCACGCCTACCGAATATCACAAAAGGAACAAGAGGCAATACGTTCTCAAGTGAGGCAGATGCTCGAAGATGGCGTAATCCAACCCTCGAACAGTCCATGGTCATCCCCCGTCGTACTAGTAAAAAAAAGGACGGCACTCTCCGATTTTGCGTCTATTACCGCAAACTCAACAAAGTCACATAGAAAGACTTTTATCCACTTCCGGGCATCGACGACTCACTAGACCGCCTCCGACGCACCCGATACTTCTCCTCTATGTATTTACGCAGTGGCTACTGGCAGATCGAATTTGATGAACGCGATCGAGAGGAAAAAGCATTCATAACGCCTGATGGTCTGTACGAATTCAAGGTGCTGCCTTTCGGTCTGTGTTCTGCCCCTGCGACATTCCAGAGAATGATGGATACAGTACTCTCCGGTCTTAAGTGGGAAGCATGCCTTGTTTACTTAGACGACGTCGTTGTCTTCTCCCAAACGTTTGAGCAGCACTTACAGCGACTTAGATCTGTGTTTGCTGCAATTCGCATGGCAGGCCTATCACTGAAACCAGAAAATGTCACTTTGGTTACAACGAATAAAAGTTCCTCAGCCACCTTGTTAGCCCGATAGTAATCGGCCGGACTCAGACAAAACATTGGCTGTTGCAGATTTACCACCAGCTGCCAACAAATGTGACGCGCGTCGATTTTAGGCTTCTGCGCATACTACAGTCCCTTTGTGCAAAATTTCGCAAACATTGCCAAACCCCTCACCCGTCTGACAAAAGAAGATGTTCCCTTCGTGTGGGGCCCTGAGCAAACACGCGCTTTCTCCGAGCTCCAGCAGCGTCTTCAGACTGAGCCCTCACTCGTGCACTATGACGAATATGCCGACACTGAACAAGACACAAGTAACATCGGCCTTGGTGCAGTCCTCGTCCAGTGGCAAGGCGGCGTCGAACGCCCTATTGCTTATGCGAGCCAGATTTTATCATCTGCGGAAGCGAATTACACAACCACTGAAAAGGAGTGCCTAGCTGTTGTCTGGGCAATAGCTAAATTCAGACCGTACCTGTATGGTCACCCGTTCAAAGTTGTTACCGATCATCATGCGCTCTGCTGGTTGGCGAACCTTAAAGACCCTTCCGGACGTCTGGCCAGGTGGAGCTTATGCCTTCAGGAGTTCGATTTGACAGTCGTGAACAAGTCTGGCCGGAAGCATACTGACGCGGACTGCCTTTCCCGAGCTCCTCTCAAGTCAGCTTCAGGTGATCACGATCTCGACGGCCGTTTTCTCTGCGCCGTTAATGTATATGACTTGGCTGAACAGCAGCAGAACAATTCAGAACTTAGACGATTCATCGAATATCTCCAAGGCCGTGCGCCGCATCCACCACCAGCCTTCGCCCGCTCGCCATCACGCCATCATCGTTCTGCGTTCGCAGAAATATCCTCTATAAAAGAAACTTCGACGCTTACGCGACGGAGTACCTGCTCGTCGTCCCGCCAGCGTTACGAGCCGATGTCTTGTCCGCCTTTCACGATGAGCCTTCCTCAGGCCACTTATCATTCACACGTACCTTGGCCCGAATTCGCCAACACTATTACTGGCCTAAGCTCAATCGAGACGTGAAGCATTACGTGAAGTAGTGTCACGAGTGCCAGCGCTATAAAGCACCACATCAGCGCCCAGCCGGCTTTTTGAAGCCCGTCACTCCTTCGACGCAACCGTTCCAACAAATTGGCATGGATCTACTCGAACCTTTTCCCAAGTCTCGTGACGGCGACCGCTGGATTGTAGTTGCTACTGATTACATGACGCGCTACCACGAAACGAAGGCATTACAACGTGGCACCGCCATTGAGACTGCCCACTTTTTATGAAGAACATCGTCCTCCGACATGGAGCACCAGCAGTTGTCATAACTGATCGTGGCACAGCCTTTACCGCCCGGATGATACAAGACGTCATGCAGCTTAGCGGCACAGTACATTGAAAAACTACTGCATACCACCCACAAAGCAACGGCCTCTCTGAGCGACTAAACCTGACGATCGCCGACATGCTATCAATGTACGTTGACCAAGACTACAAAATCTGGGATAACATCCTCCCTTACGTCACGTTCGCTTACAACACCACTGTGCAAGAAACAACTGGATTCACACCATTCCGGTTGCTTCACGGCAGGGAGGTCACTACAACGCTGGATGCGATGCTTCTACCAGACAGACGCCAGATTAGTGTCAAGACGAACGAACTTATCAGACTGGCAGACGCAGCTCGTAAGCTTGCAGTCGAACGAATTCACAAGCAACAATGCATCGACTCGCTGCGGTACATCGCTCGTCGTCGCGATGTCTCTTACCAACCCGGAGAACGAGTATGGTTGTGGACTCCCATTCGACAACGGGGCCGGTCGGAAAAGTTGTTAAGCCGCTATTTTGGTCCCTGTAGAGTTCTCCACCGTCTCAGTGAAGTAAACTACGAGGTTCTTGACAAGGACATGGCTCGTAAATCCCGACGTTCACAACAGCTACACGTCGTCCATGTTTCGAGGATGAAACCATTTTACCAACGCTGACTACTCGTCAAACTTCCTTGAGTAGACTTACAGTGATTGTAAACACCCCCTTGTGTACTGCTTATCGTATGTCTTTTCATCTGGTAATTAAGTTGTGACATCGTGACGATGTTCTTTGGGAAGGGGGGTAATGCCACTAGTACAAGTTCTGAAAGTATTATTTCCATAGATGCTGGCAGGCTTGTATGTGGCACTGTTTTGAAGAGGACGAAGATTCGCGTGCAGAGAAAAACGATAAAGTCGTATTGCCGTTGTTCGATTCAGTTTGATGTCCTTGTGTGCCATTATTTACAGGTTACAGTTACGTTGTAACGCGACAATATGTACAACAATTTCACCGAATTTTAGCAACTTTTATATGGTCATCTACTTTTGAGCCCATGCGTAGTGACAACAATGTCAGGCCACTTAGTGCTGATGGGTTAGGATTAAGACATCTATATTTATTGCAAACAGTTTCCCGCTTTTCCTTTTTCCGTGAAAATTCCTATCCCGTAATTTGTTCATACTTGCAGGTAATTCTCGTGGATTACTTCCTTGACCAAGTAATTTCTTCAAACTTTTCCGAACGCGCGTGTTTGTGGAGGTTCATGCAGAAAGTTTATTCGGCAGTTAGGTTCCTTATAGCTTGCTTTTTTATAGAATATTTAAACACCGTGTCTCACAAAGTACTATACACAGATTTACTATGTTTTTCCACCTCCGTTGTATCATTCATTTCACTCCGATCTGCCAGGTCAGAATGTGTTTAAACGAGTGCGCAAAATGTACGTCTCTCCAAATTCTAAAATATTATTCTATAACCTACATACTGAACCGCTGCCCATTCAAACATGGTAAAAAGAAAGTGTATTTTTGTTTCCTGTGTTGACTGCCGTCTATGTGGTGTGTTGGAGACAATAGAACATTGTTTTGTTAGTTGCAAACATGCTATCTTGTTCTAAGATGTCCTTCAGCGGACTCTGAGAAAAAATTTTGATGTTAATCCTTAGACAATACGTTATATTTTGCCGACCTCACTTGATGAAGTGCCTTTTGATATGTTTTCCTCATGGGTATGCACAGCCTATGGAAGTCGCGCATGCGAGATCGCAATGCAAAACCCACCATTTCTCAGGGCTCACATTTTCTTAGAATGGCTGTTCAGCTAAAACACATTTATGATAAAATAGACTTCAAACTGGACTGGTACCTCATCTTGGTGAGGTGCTTGGCCTTGTGACCTGTTGTGTATACTGCAATTTGAAGAACTCTTGCTGCTCTACTGAATTTCATTACTTGTCGAGTGTTTCCTTAGTAATGCTGAAGGGCTTAATGTCGCTAGGTGATTTTACCTATGTTTCATAATATAAAAGTAACTCTTTTTGTTCCTTATAACACACATTGTAATAAATACCATGAAAGAACGAAACAAAAGAGGCCGGACCGTCTTGTAGATCATCCGCTTGTCACGCAAACGACCCGGCTTTGATTCCCACTAGGACCCAAGCAACCCTGAATCGGTCCCTACTCTGCTACAGGATTCTTTATCATCGTTTTCTCGAATCTCTGGTCAGGCATCAGATGATAATTTTTCGCTCACAACCAACGACGCCGACGCCGTAATTTCTGCACCAGGAGCTTTTTAACGCTATCGCGTTAGAACAGGAGTGTGAAAACAAAAATCACGATTGCTACACTGTTTTGTGTGTGAGTGTGTGTGTGTGTGTGTGTGTGTGTGTGGTGTGTGTGTGTGTGTGTGTGTGTGTGTGTCGCAGTAATACAAATAAGAGTGGCTACTGAGTTGTCGCGTACGTTGATTGTTTAGGAACCTCACGTATACGTGAAAATTCGCGTGACGGTTTACCTGCTAATTCTCGAGAAGGTTTATGCCAGTGATTAGAGCTCTCGTGAAGAAATCGCTTACGGTGGCACGCTAGATCACTCATTTGCTAGCTAGTTCTTCCAGCGATATAGTACGTACATTATTCGTACCGTACCATGCACTTGCGGATTCTGGCTGGTCCTTGTGACCCATTAACGAGACAACTACAACTGTTTGAATGTACCACCTATAAATGATGTACACCTTGTGGCGCATTACTGAGCTGAAAGTCTTCAACGTCTCAGAAGACGCTGAAATTCGCCTTGGGTGATATCGTCGTCCCACGTCGAGCTTTAACGCGACCAATTGCCTCCACTAACAGCCATTTTGAGTGCTCTCTGCACATATTGGCGTGCACTTTGCCCCCACTAAAATGGCGTGTGCATCCCCGTGCGCATAAGACACGCATGCGCGCCGTATTGTATATCGCACAGAGACCATCGTGGCCGGAGCAACTGGCTGAACCTGGCTAGTATGCACCACGCACTCGCACTCCTAACGGAGAGAAATAGGGATGACAGGCTTCTTTGGTGTTCGACTGGCTCTATTTTTTTTTACGACCACAGACTTTTGAGCTGTCGGCACAAGTTTACCCTCAGTGAATACATTTGCTTGACTCGTCTGTATGCTTGTGCTTTGTGAGAATGTTGTATGATGATGATGATGACAGATTTTAGTGGCACAAAAGCAACTCAGGCCAAAGAGTGCCAATTACAGGGTTTTTGCGTCGGTTCAATTATAAAAAAAATCTACTCAGGGCGGCAAGAATAAAAGAGTGGGGCCTAGGGATAAAACTTAAGTCTAATGACTATGCGTGACGAGTTTAAAACGGTCTAAACATATGAGTTTTAAAAAGTCACGCAGTGGTGGCAGTGGTCCTTGTCAGGACAAGGAGTGCGTGCTGCATGACATTTGATAAAGAAGTCACAGCGGTTCTCTCCCGATTGAGAGAGGGCTGAGATTAGTGAGAATATTTAATGGAATGGAGAAATCCAACATCAGCTAAGAACTTTAAAACTACTTTTGTGGGCAACATGGGATCGTCACCAAGAAAAAATAAAGGGTGAGGCGGTATGTGATATTTGCATAGTTTGGGAAGTGATGCAGTCTTTCTGGTTCAAGGTACGGGCACATAATTAAAAGGGGAACGAAAGATAGCTCATCACCACATTTTTTACAACGCGGTGCTGGAGACTTTCTTAAAAGATGCGAGTGTCTTGCATGTGTATGACAGATCCTGAGTCTGCACAGTGCAACCTCTTGATGCTTGTTACGTTCTTCATGTGCATATCTACCTATTCTTGGCTTCAATGTGTGCAATTTGTTTTCAAGGACTGTGTTCCATTCCTCTTGCCATTGCCTACGCATTCGTTTTCTGGTTAGCGGCCTCAAGTTCTCATATGGGATGACGATTACTGTTTGGCGGAGCGCAGCGAACTTCGCAAGTCGGTTCACTGCCTCATTGACAGCTATGTTGCGGTGCCCCGGAATCCAGCATAGCGTGATTTTAAGCTTTGATCTGTAGGCTGACATGAGGCAGTCTAGAAGAGTATTAGTCACTGGACTTTCATGTGTCTTTACGGAATACAACGCAGTCACTGCACTGAGTAAATCCGTGTATATGATGGAGGGTGGTTCCTTCTTCTTTAAGATGTGCCTTATAGCTACCAGTATTCCATAGCACTCAGCAGTAAATATGCTGGTATGTTCAATCATTGTTGCAGATTCAGTGTACGCTGGGCCGTATGCAGCACATGCGATGGCCGAGGACTTGCAAGCATCAGTGTAGTACTCAGCACACCTGTATTTTGCCTGCAAGTACATAAAATGCTGATCATTTGCGACTGGGAGGCCAAGCTTTCCTACCTCTAGGAATGACAAGTCACAATTGATAGCCCGCATTTCCCATGGTGCCACAGTGTTTCTGTGCGAGCTTAGTTGAAGATTGGAGACGGGTATATGCAGATTGAGGCCACTCTGATGGGACACGTTTGCGTAGCTGATGGTCGTCTCAAAAACAGGTGGTGTTTAATGTATCCTGCAATAGCTCGCGAGATGGGTGGTCGACATGGGAAAGCACATTGCTTGCATACTTGATGCTAGTGAACTGCCGTCGTTGTTCTAATGAACACCGATCTGTCTCAACATACAGGCAGGCTGTTGGGCTGGTTCGGAAAGCACCACTAGCCAGACGAATCTCATGGTGATGCACTGGGTCGAGCATCCTAAGTGCGGATGTCGATGCTGATTCGTATACAACCGAGCTATAATCAATACGTGAGAGCACTGCACTACTGAGAAAGTCTAATAGACAGTCACAATCTGTACCTCATGACTGATGCAAAATAATCTTGAGCAAGTTCAAAGTTTTCAAGCATTTCAGTCGCAGCTTCTTGATGTGTGGGACAAAGCTGAGCTTTTCATGCATCACAACACCTAGAAATTTATTAACCTTCTTAGTAGCAATGGTATGTCAGTTCATTAAAATGTTGGGGGATGGCCTTATGCCACGTAGTTTTGAAAAGAGTACGCAAACAGTCAAGTCACAGTTAAACTTAAAACCATTTTTGTCTGCCCAGCTTGTGAGCTTATTTATTGCCAACTGAATATGACGTTTGCAGATGGCTAGGTTGCACGATTTAAAGCTGATCTGAATGCCATCCACATATAAAGAGTAGAAGATTGTTTTAGGCAGTATAGTGTTTATGGAGTTCATTTTTACGATGAATAGAGTGCAACTAAGAACGCCACCTTGGGGACACCGTTTTCCAGCGTAAACCGCTTTGAAAGAACATTTCCAACACGAACCACGAACGTACGTCAAGAAAGGTAGCTTTCAATTGTATTTAGCATGTTCGCTGACACTCCAAGAGATTTCAAGTCACGGAGAATGCCATACCACCATGTCGTATCATAAGCCTTCTCCAATTCGAAAAATACAGAAAGGCAGTGTTGTTTGTGAATGAAGGCATCTCTGACGTAGGATCCGAATGCTACCAGTTGGTCAGTTGTCGACCAGCCTGATCTGAATCCAGCTTGACGACGGTGAAGGAGGCCATTATATTGAAGGTCATGCATGAGGCGGCGGTTTACCATTTTTTCAAATACCTTGCACAAGCAGCTAGTCAGGGTGATACGCCTATAACTAGCAACAAGTGTGGCTTCTTTTCCTTGTCGATGATGGACATGATGACTGCCTCTTTCCAGGCTTTTGGCTAGGCGCCCAGAGGACCATACGCTTTTGAACAGTAAAAGAATGGCATCAAGCGCGTGTTGGTGCAAGTGTTTCAGCATTCCATATGTAATCTTGTCTGGGCCTGCTGCTGAGTCGCCACATGTTCCCAGCACTGCCTTCAATTCATCTATGGTAAACAAAGTATTGTTGCTTCCAGTAGATGACCTTCTATCACAGATAGGCTTACGTTCCTCAGCAAGCTAGTGTCGTTTAAAGGAGTCTGTATAATGTGCTGAGTTGAAGATGTACTCAAAATGTTGGCCTATGGCATCTGCCTGGTGTTCCAGCGTATCACCAGCAGGTTTGACGAGATAGACCAGATGAGTGCTGTGCCCTTGCAGTGCTCTTACTCTGTTGTACACCCTATGCGTATCAATGTAGGAGTTAACTGACGAGAGAAAGGAATGCCGGCTCTGCCGCTTTTATTCTCGCCGGATACGCCTACCACTTGCTTTTGCACGCTTGAAATTCATCAGGTTGTCAGCTGGAGGGTACTTGCGAAATTTCGACCAACCTTTGTTTTAGTTCTTGCGAGCTTTTTTGCACTCCGCATTTCACCAGGGCCGTCGTTTCTTTCGCGTCTCGCCAGATGTCTGTGGGATCGATTGCTCTGTGGCCTGTATGATATGAAGTACGACCAATGCTCCACAGTCATCAATGTCTAGGTTTTCAATAGAAGAACACGACAGTTCGGTAAGTTCTCAAAATTTTATCCAGTCAGCATCCCGTTCTCTTAACCTGACTACATTTGTATCGTCTTACTTGTACTTTCTGTGTGTTTTAGACAGACAAGAAAATGATCACTTCCGAAGAGGTTATAAATAACAGCCCAATCTGTGGTTGCCATGAGTGAAGGAGACACGATAGCAAGATCTATGGCTGTGTATGAGTGGCGTGCTGCGTTAAAGTATGTCGGTTCTTTTTTGTTAAATATACAGGACCCAGAGTACAAGAGGAAGTTCTCGATTACGAAGCCTCACGAATCTGTTCTTCTCCATCCCCATAGGGGGTTGTGTGCATTAAAATATCCAACCAGGAGGAATGGATCCGGGAGCTGGTCGACAGGAGTTTCCAATTCTTTAGTAGACAGGTGGTAGTCTGGAGGAATATATAATGAGCACGCAGTTGTCATTCGTCCAAAGGTAAGGGTTCGTATTGCCACTGCCTCTAAGTCAGCAACCGGAGTGAGGCTTTTAGATGGGAGTGCTTTCTGCACCACGAGATCGACACCGCCAGATGAATGGGCAGTGCCATGACTGTCCTTTCGGTATACCGCATATTGACACAATGTGACTTCAAATTACGCGCGCTAGCAAATACTTGTGCCTTCTAGATGATTTGCGATGCACGAGTCTGCGGGACCCAGCTGCGCGCAAACCGTGTTGAAAGAAAAGAAGAACGTAGAAGAAGAGGCAGAAGGGAATCCTCGAGACAATCTAACTGTGCTATAATTCTCGGGCACAAGTTCGCCCAGCTTACGTTAGCTTATTAAAAGAGTTTATTGAAAAGTGCGTTACAAATCTGGTGGAATTGCTGCGTGTGATGCCAAGCCCCTCTCGAGTGACGGAGCACAGTCCAGAACCACAGCGAACCACAGCGATTTCGACCCAACGAGCTGACGCCTGTCCATCAGCGCTGCAGTCGACGCCTACGTGGTGAGGGTCCTGAATTTTCACCTTTATCGACTTCGCTTGAAACATCAACGCCTGTGAACGGGTACGCAACCGACATGACCGCTCAGGTCACTCCAGCCAACATTGTCGTAAACCAGCCAATGCTACCAAAGCCTTTCCACGGCGAAAGCTACGAGGACACAGAGGAGTGGCTTGAGCACTTTGAACGCGTCGCAAAGGCTAACGAATATGGGGAAGAGCGCAAACTTGGAAGTGTTTACTTCGCACTGGAAGATAGCGCACGAACGTGGTATGAAAACCACGAAGCCACCTTCCGGTCATGGAATGATTTTCGACGGGAGCTGCTCGCTGCCTTCCCGAACACAAACCGCAAAGAGAGAGCTGAAGCTGCGCTCCAGACAAGAAATCAGCGCAATAACGAGACTGTCGCCATGTATCTGGAAGACATGTCTCGCTTATTCCGCCGAGCGGATTCAAATATGAGCGAAAACAGGAAGCTGCGCCATCTGATGCAAGGCGTGAAGCAAGAACTCTTTGCCGGACTAATTCGAAGCCCGCCGCGCACCGTCGCCGAGTTTCGTTCCGAGGTGACTACAATGGAAAGGACGCTACAACAGTGAGCAAGGTTATACAACCGGGATGCGATCGTCACTTCCTTGGACATGTTGTCACCTGCCTTCGGTAACGGCATGGAAGCACTACGCGAGCTGGTGCGGTCTGTTGTGCGAGAGGAGCTGCAGAGGCAGCGTCTTGACCAGAATGCTCCAATGCTTTCGTCTCTGGCCGATGTGATCCGTGAGGAGGTCAGGCAGGTGGTACGCGAACCTTCGAGCAACGCACAGCCAGGGCCGCCACTACAACAGAAGACGAGAATGACGTATGCTGATGTGCTACTACGAGGACCTCCAGGACGTGCGGACGTCGCGGCGGCTACACCTATGCAGTACCCGATGCCGCCGAGCACCCTGCAGCCAACGCCAGAGAGGAGACTAAGGAAGAGCGATGTCTGGCGCACTCCCGACAGGATACCGCTGTGATACCACTGTGGGGAGCCTGGTCATCACTACCGAACGTGCCACTACCGCCAGGCAGGACTACGTGGTTTTTCTGTTAGTGCACCTCGACCACGAAATGGTGAACGTCCCTTCGAAATAAAAGAATACCTGTCAGGTCGTCAAACCTCAAGTGGCTTCCAACGACACCAACCTCGGGCAACGACAACGGGGAGGTATAGATCGCATTGCCCCCGACCTTCCGCAAGCTCCCCAAGGTCTCGTTCCCAAGCCCGCGTCGGGAAAACTAGAGTCAGCGACCTGTGGAGGCAAGGCCGCTGTCAACGCTAATGCAGAAAAACCTCCATTGCTGACTCTGAACGACGACCGATTCAGAAACCGGTGCTTCGATAGTGACGTTGCTTCCGATTTACGTGTGTTCGTTGACGGCTACGAAGTCATCGGACTGGTAGATACCGGCGCAGATTATTCAGTGATGAGTAGCGGACTTTCTAAAATGCTAAAGAAAGTGCTGACTCTTTGGAAGGGACCACAAGGTCGCACAGCAGGAGGGCACCTCATCGACCCTACTGGAATATGCACAGCAAGAATCGGAATACGGGGTTTCACGTACGTCGCCAGTTTTATTGTGCTGCCAGAATGCTAAAGAGACTTGATTATCGGCATGGATTTCTTACGAGCTAATGGCGCTGTAATTAACTTGCGAGAATCTTCCGTCTCATTCTCGACTAGGCACGCGATTGCTACCTTTGAAACGGAAGAAAACGTATATGACCTTTGTATTGCAGATGATGGCGTCATGGTTCCGCCAAGATCGAGCATATCTGTCGCAGTAAACAACAAAGCATTCAGTGAATTCGAAGGATTTGCTGACAACAACACTGCCTTACTACTCTAAAAAGGTATCTGCATGGCACGAGGCCTTGTTAAGTTACGTGACGGATGTGCAAATGTTCTACTCACAAACTTTGGAAATGAGGTGCAGCACGTTGCAAAAGGAACCGTTATCGCCAGTCTGAATGATTTCGTCCAGGTTACGGAGCTGCGAATTTTCGAAACCAATGATTCTGATTTCGAAGACGTGGAGTCTGTCCCTGCAGCCATCGACATCGAGCCAGGCCTACTACCAAGCGAAAAAGAGCAAATAGAGGGTCTTTTAAGGGAATTCGCTGAATGTTTCTCGTTGTCATTTAAGGTTCGACGCACTACTGTCGCCAAACATCGCATCATTGTCGACGAGTCAGTGAGGCCAATACACCAGCATCCCTACCGAGTGTCACCAAGAGAAAGAGAAGCTATTGGTAATCAGGTTAAAAAAATGCTCCAAGACGATGTAGTACAGCCTTCATCAAGTCCATGGGCGTCACCTGTTGTTCTTGTGAAGAAAAAAGACCAAACCTTACGTTTCTGCGTTGATTATCGGAAGCTGAATGCCGTCACCAAACAGGATGTTTATCCTCTGCCAAGAATTGATGACACTCTGGATAGGCTGCGAAACGCCAGGTATTTTTCCTCATTGGATCTTAAAAGTGGGTATTGGCAGATAGAAGTTGAAGAACGAGATCGCGAAAAGACAGCGTTTGTGACACCGGACGGTTTATACGAGTTCAATGTACTCCCTTTTGGCCTTTGTTCAGCACCCGCCACATTCCAACGGATGATGGACACAGTGCTTTGTGGTCTTAAATGGCAGTCATGTCTGGTTTATCTCGACGATGTTGTAGTTTTCTCTGCTACCTTTGAGCAACATTTGGAAAGGCTCCGGGCCGTGCTCACTGCGATCGAATCAGTGGACTTGACAATAAAACCGCAGAAATGTCAATTCGGCTTCCGTGAGCTCCTTTTTCTCGGCCTTGTCATCAGTGCAGAAGGCGTCCGCCCAGACCCTGCAAAAACTGAGGCCGTAGCAAGATTTCCGAAGCCAACAGACAAAAAGGCTGTTAGGCGATTTTTAGGTCTCTGCGCCTATTATCGACGGTTCGTTAAAAATTTTTCACGAATTGCTGAACCACTGACACGGCTGACAAAAGAGGAAATGCCTTTCGTATGGCTCGCCGAACAAGAGGATGCCTTCAATGAACTACGAAAGTGCCTTCAAAGCCATCCTGTTTTGGCGCATTTTGACGAGGAAGCGGAAACCGATATCCACACGGATGCAAGCAATTTAGGTCTTGGGGCCGTGCTCATCCAATGGCAAAACGGACAAGAACGAGCCACTGCGTATGCCAGTCGCACTCTTTCGAAAGTTGAGGTGAACTACTCAGCGACCGAGAAAGAATGCCTTGCCGTGGTATGGGCTATCAGCAAGTTTCGACCATATTTATATGGTAGGCCTTTTCGAGATATAAGCGACCATCATTCGCTATGCTGGCTGGCTCATCTCAAGGACCCATGTGGACGGCTTGCACGATGGAGCTTGCGATTACAGGAGTATGATATCACGCTTGTGCACAAGTCAGGTCGCAAGCACAATGATGCGGACTGCTTGTCACGTGCTCCGATTCATCCTGCTGCTTCTGCTTCCACCGAGGATGGTGAAGATTTTATTTTCTTGGGAGCTGTGACACCATCAGAGATGGCACATCAGCAGCAATCCGACCCTGAGATACTCCTCTTGATCAAGTACCTACAAGGACAATTTGTCGATGTTCCACGACCTTTTTTCCGCGGCTTGTCAGCGTTTGTCCTACAAAACAACATCCTGTATAAAAGGAACTTTGACAACAATACAGCGACATTCCTGCTTGTCGTCCCTTCACCTCTGCGACCAGAGATTTTGGAGGCTTACCACGACGATCCATCAGCTAGACACTTAGGAGTAAGCAGAACGTTAGCACGCATACGCACTAAATACTACTGACCGAAGTTGCTTAGCTCTGTACGACACTATGTCAGAACCTGCCGGGACTGCCAAAGACGTAAAACGCCACCGCTAAAACCAGCAGGTCTCCTTCATCCGATAGAACCACCAGAAGCCCCATTCACACAAGTGGGACTTACTGGGCCCATTTCCTACGTCGTCATCGGGAAAACGGTGGATAATAGTTGCGACCGACTATTTAACCAGATATGCCGAGACAGCGACTCTAGTTAAAAGATCAGCCGTTGAAGTAGCCAAATTCTTCGTCTCCAACATAGTACTGTGGCACGGAGCTCCAAAAGCGTTGATCACGGACCGAGGGACTGCATTTACGGCCGACCTTATGAACTGTATCATGAAATTGACTCACACCAGTCATAGAAAAACGACGGCATATCATCCTCAAGCAAATGGTCTTACGGAACGACTGAACAGAACGCTGGCTGATATGTTGTCAATGTACGTTGATATAGAACACCGTACTTGGGGTAAAATATTACCCTTTGCAACATTTGCCTATAACACTGCGATGCAAGAGACAACACGGATGACGCCATTCCAACTTGTTTTTGGTCAGACGGTAACGACACCTTTAGATGCAATGTTACCTATGACGAGACGCCCGAGAATCACTATGACGTTCACGACTACATACAAAGAGCAGAAGAAACCAGACAGCTGGCACGATATCGCATTCTCCAACAGCAGAAAACCGACATGCATCAATACAATCTGCGAAGAGACGTCCACAACGCACCAGGAGACAGAGTATGGGTGTGGATTCCTGTACGAATACGTGGCCTGTCAGAAAAACTGCTTCGCCGCTGTTTCGGTCCGTACAGAGTGCTCCGCCGCGTCGGCTCGCTCAACTACGAAGTTATGCCAGAGGGACAAGATATTTCATCCCGACGGCGGCATCGCACGAAAACTGTGCATGTCGTCAGGATGAAACCATATCACGACAGGCAATAAAACGCTGAACATACAAGGTTCTTTGACGTTAACGACATCCCCAACGAGGGTTTGTGAATGACTGCCATGCAACCAGTTTGACACAAGCATCGGGACGATGCACTCTGGAAAGGAGGGGCAATGACACAATGTGACTTCAAATTACGCGCGCTAGCATATACTTGTGCCTTCTCGATGATTTGCGATGCACGAGCCTGCGGGACCCAGCTGCGCGCGAACCGTGTTGAAAGAAAAGAAGAACGTAGAAGAAGAGGCAGAAGGGAATCCTTGAGACAATCTAGCTGTGCTATAATTCTCGGGCACAAGTTCGCCCAGCTTACGTTAGCTTAGTTAAAGAGTTTATTGAAAAGTGCGTTACAATATCTTCTTAAAAAGATAGTGTGTGTTGAGTTTAAGTGTGTCTCCTGCAGGCAAAGTATGTTAGGTTGGTGTTGCTCAAGTATTTCATAAATGTCATCCAGGTTCTTCAGTAGACCTCGGCAGTTCCAGTAAATGATACTCTCGGCAGCCACATTTAAGAATGAAGAAAGGAAGGAGGGTTATTCAGACTTCACCGCATTTGTCAGGCACCTGGACTGGAGGATGTTTCTTCCCTCTGAGGCGTTCTATTGGGCTCCGCTTCACTAGGAGAGATTCCGTGAGCATCGGAGACACTGAGGACGCCGGTGTCACATCCATTGCCCCCTGTGAACACTCGGAGGCTGATGGGAGTTTCTCAAGAGGAAGAGGTACCCTCTCATTTGTCTGTGTCGTCCCCGAAGTCTCATGGAGGTTGACCTGCAGGGTTTGGATTGCCTGTGTTGTCTCTGAGGTCTCATGGAGGTTGACCTGCGGGACTTTGAACTTTAGTGCAGCGTGCGGCTGCTTGGTGGGGGGCCGAGATGTGCACGCTACAGCAAAGCTGTACTGCGTGCTCACTGTTGCTAGACGCCACCCGGCCCCCCGGCGCACGGCGTCAGCGAACGTTCTTCCGGAGAAGAGTTACACCTTCTTGCGGGCTTCAGAGAATGCGGTGTTTTCCATTACTTTTATCTGGATGATTTCCTTCTCCTTTTTGAAAATTTCACATGTCTGTGAGTACGCTGCGTGCGGCCCGTGACAGTTAGGGCACTCTGTTTGTGTGAAAGTACAGCTCTCGGTTGGGTGCTCATGATCACCACATTTAGCACATGTTTTTTTTTTCACGACAGGTGTTCGACCCATATCCATATTTCGGGCATTTGTAACACCTTCTAGGGTTGGGTATGTAGGGGTGGACTTTGCAATGAAGGCACGCAGCTTTCACGAATTTGGGAAGGATGGTGCGGTTAAATGTTAGTACTATATGAGGCGTCACTTCATTGTTTCGCCTGATAGTTATCCGACGGATGGCGAGTACACCTTGCTCTCGAAAGCCTTTAAAAAGGTCAGCTTCAGTTTCTCGCATCAGATCACGTTGTGAAATCACTCCTTGAAGAGTGTTAAGATTGCGATGGGGGGTGATAGACATGTCCAGGTGGGCAAACTGCTTCTGTTTCAGAAGAGTGTTTGCGTGCTGTATCTGGCTTACTTCAACAAAAAGATCACCAGATGACAGTTTTTCTGCGTCATACTTTTTGCCTAATAGGTTAGCAAGGGTTCTAGCTATCATGAAAACGGACAGTCCTGCAACAGAGACGTTATCTTCCAGAGAGTGTATGACTAGAAAGCACGGGAAGTGGTCCCAATCGGTTCCGGTTCGTTTGGAGCTTTCCCCAGTGCGGTTAATTTTCAGGGACCGATCATTGAGAAGGGGGAAAGATTTTGCCATTTAGAGCATTTGATGTTCGGCGGCGATGGTGACCACCCACCACCGAGCCCAACAGGGTACGCTACAAGTTAGAACACTTAAAGGCGCCAGTCATACATCGCCGCTATAACCAGATATAACTACCCAAGGTTGGGTAACTGCACAAGTTTAAGCCTTGCCGCCAGGAAATTTGAAAGTAAATGGAAGATAGGAGATGACCAGATAGATAAATAAGATGATATGTGGGGTTTAACGTCCCAAAACCACCATATGATTATGAGAGACGCCGTAGTGGAGGTCTCCGGAAATTTCAACCACCTGGGGTTCTTTAACGTGCACCCAAATCTGAGCACACGGGCCTACAACATTTCCGCCTTCATCGGAAATGCAGCCGCCGCAGCCGGGAATCGAACCCGCGACCTGCGGGTCAGCAGCCGAGTGCCTTAGCCACTAGACCACCGCGGCGGGGCGATAGATAAATAAGTAAGAGATAAAGACAAAAATGAGAGAGGAGAGAGATCGGAAAAGGTGACTGCCGATTTCCCCTGGGTGGGTCAGCCCAGGGGTGCCGTCTACGTGAATCCGGGGCCAAAGGGGTGTGTTGCCTCTGCCGGGGGGCTCTAAAGGTCCAATCACCCGGCGTTGGCTCAACCCCCAGGATTCTCTTTTCCCCGAACACGGCAAAGCCACGCACGGCTAGGCGTGGGAGGGAGTCCAACCCCCCCCCCCACTCCCGTTAGCTCGGGTCCATGGTGTCGCTACACACCAAACACCTGCTCGCGCACATGGCCCTGCGGGGGTCAGAATGTTGTATACTATACGGCACCACACAGAGCTGCCATAGGTCAATGTTGCATTCGTTTAGATAATTTTACGATAAGGTGGATGGCTGGCACGACTGCTTTCTGCACGCTGCCTGGCAATGAAGCGCCCTTTTCGAGAAAGGCTGTATGCTACACAGGAGCAAGATAGGTGGCGCCACTTCCGAAAAGAGAGTGCGAGGGAGAGGAGACCAAGAAGAAATGCGAGTGGAGGGAGAGAGTGTCGCTACTTCGCAGTTTCAGGGGCTTCAGGCTGAGTCCCTCCTCCATAGCCGCCCCTTACTTCTCACAATGTGTGGTATTCGCCGCCATTCCCTGCCGAACTACGTCGGGTAGCCGCAGGATCGCGAAGTAACCACACCGACCCAGTACCTCAAACAACTCTCTTTATTCTTAGTCCGTGATGGTTAATATACCCAGATGTTAGCTGACAGGATAAGGCGCATGCGCGTGCATCTGCGCATGCCTAGGCTATCAGATGATAACGTACATGCTGAATACAACACAATGATCACTAGACGGCGCTGCGCTGTTGTAGTGCGTCTGTTGCAGTACGAGGTTCGGTTCGGAGTGTCACGGTAGATGGACGTGTTTTATGGGCGCTCCCGACCGACTGTGCAGATAAGTGGTTTTGCATGTTTTGAGCTTGTCTTTATAATTATAAGGCAGCAGTTGAAATCTCTGTAGCACTATTTTATTGGACGGCTTTTTCGGGGGTTAGTCACCAGGTATTTATTAGTTTATGCGTGTGTGTGTGTATGTTTGATTTTTTTGTTTTTTTGCCACCCCGACGGGGGTGCACGTACATTGAACACGCAAATTCTTGTAGTAGAGCTTAGACTTCTCTTTTTCGTAGGGCAGGGCTCGAGTTTTGTAATTATCGAGTGAGACAAGTCATAGGGACAATCGGTGGCAGAAAGACATGGTTAAAAAAACTGTAAAGTGTTCAGGATGTGGGCAGGGTTTGAAAGTGGACCCAAGTGTAGAAGCGAATGGAGAAGAGGCTGACCGAAACTGTAGGCAATGTGAGATCGAGGAAAAAATGGAGGAAGTGATGGTTGCCCAGAGTGACCTGCTGATGAGAATCACCGAGCTCGAGACTGCGTTGGCGACAGATCAAGAGAAAACGAGGGCAATGGGAGAAAGGCTGAAGTCCGCCGAGGAAGCACTAGCCAAGGTGAACAGAGGAGTGGCCTATGGAGAGAACAGTAGAAAATCGGCAACCAGAACGGCGGAGAAGAAAGAGCAAGCAAGTTTCGAAAAAAACAGGTTCAGCCTGGTTCAGTTGTCGCAAGGCCCAGCTTCAGCGAATTAGTGGTGGGGCTGGGAGGGGACAAAGCAGGCGGTATCAAGGGTGCAGGACGGTATCCAAGGTGTAGGACGCTCGAGCTGAAAAGTCACAGCATGTGATAATCGCCTGGGGACTCGAATTTAAATTGATGCACAGAAGCCGTCAAAAAGAAGGTAAGAGGTGACAAGAGGGTTGCAGTAGGGGCGTTCCCAGGACGCAAGCTGGAAAGCAGTCATGAGGCAAGCGAGCGCAAAACTCAAAACTACACCTGATATACGAAACCTCGTGATAATTTCAGGCAGTTTATACGATGTCCTAAATGAAGATACAGCAGGACTGGCAACCACACTGGCGAAAAGTGTCGGTGTCATGCGCACCACTTCTCCTCATGTACAGGTAGTGATATTCAAGATACAGGAGGTACCAATTCGATGACAGCAACATGCAAAGAGTGGTTGTAAGCGCAAACCAAGAAATATGGCGGATGAGTCGAGAGAAAGGCTTTGAGGTGGTGGAAATAAACAGAGAGGTGCATAGGTGGGGTGGGTTTTCAACGAGACAGAATTCACTTCGATGAGCGGCTAGGTTCATGACGTGGGTTGGCGACTTGCAGGACGTGCAGTAGATTTTTTGGGGGGCAAGCGGGCCCTTCAGGATGTAGGATAGCTAGTAACGAGTAAAACAACCAGGAGAGCTCTTTGACAGGTCGTATGGACAGATACGATTCCAAAGTGGCACCAGTATCTAAGATAGGTAGAGTCCGAGGCAGAAATAGACGTAGCCACGAGCACCGAGCCAATTCAGACATACAGTGTATTAACATTCAGGGTGGTAGAAACAGGCTGAAGGGGGAAGAGATAGAAGAAAAGCTAAGTGAGGAGAGGCCGATGGTATATGGTTTTGTAGAAACACATCTCAGGGACATGGAACAACCTCCTAACAATCCGCACTGCGCGTGGGAATATTGTAAAAGAACAGAAGGCAGTAGAAAGAGCAGTGGCATTGCGGCATTCATACATAAAAGTACAGACTGGCAAAGGGTCAAGCGGATCTACAAGGAACATTTATGACATTCATGAGTTAGGAGGAAAGTGCGAGATAATTATATTAGGAGATATGAATGCGCACATAGAAGATATAGATGGGTATACCAACCCGACAGCCAAACGATCATGTATATGCATGAAAGGCTTAATTTGATCATTTGCAACAGTACCAAGAAGTGTGAAGAGCAAATAACATCGGAGAAAGAAAGGCTGCAGTCGCCGATAGATTACGCACTGATGTCACTTAGGATGTATGATAAGCTCAGGGGAATGCACATAGATGATGGTGGCTCCAGAAGTTCGGGTAGTGATCACAAACGTATCAAGCTAAGTTTTGGAAGAGCAGTGAAAGTGGGAAGGAGACAAGATGACCAACTACAGGAAAATTTTTATTCAGAAAGGCAATTTGAAATAGCCACTACACAAATTGAGAAAGTAATCACTGAGGATAATGAAACAGTGTGGACATACACGAATTTAATTGGACTGTTTGAGCTAGAGCTTGCTAAGGCACATGACAAGTCACCCCGGAAAAGAAAACACAAACCCAAAGTTGGTGGAATGAGGAAGTTAAGAGAGCAATAGCAAAACGTCAAGAAGCCTCTAGGGAACACAGACATGCTAAGCAGCGGGGTGAACCGAAAGACGATGTTGAAAGAAAATGGTAAATCTTTCTAAGGTGTAGAAGGGATGCATCCCTTCTCATCAATCAAAGGTTAGAAGAAAGGGAGTTCAGTGGCTGGCAGAAGTACATAAAAAAGATGGAAAGGCAGCTGCGAAATTTTAGAACCATCTAAACTCCATAAGAAATGAGACGAGCCTAGAGCAGAGAATTACACCTACAGCTCAAGGTGCTACGCTAGAAGGGGACGAAGTTATTGAATATATAAAAACAAGGGTGACCGAAAATTTTCAACAAAGAAGTGCTTTATGCACAACAATAGACAAGCATGAATCAAGTGGCGCAATGGCTCCATTTTCACAACGAGAGTGGGAAATGGCTGAGAAAGGTTTCCTAGTAGTACATCAACAGGCCATGATGGCATTTCAATTATGCTGATAAAGATATTAGGTACAAAGTCTAAGCAAGCTTTGAGAGAGGCAGTGAGCAAAATAATAGGGTGAAGTTCCCGATGGATGGAAACTTAGCAGGATGAGTATGATCTATAAAGGAAAGGGGACAAAGCTGACGTAAAAAAACTACTGTCCTATAACAGTGACATCAGTGGTCTACATGATGGCAATTCAGATTATAAAAGAAAGACTGCAGGCGTGCATAGAGGATGTTAGGGTGCTGGGGTAACTGCAGAATGGGTTCCGAAAACAAAGGAGGTTGGAAGATAATCCGTTATGACTGACGCAGTGCATTGAAAAGGTAACATCTATAAAGGTAACAAAGTAGTTATAAAGTGGGAAAAACAGATACCCAAGCCTGCAGAGGTAAGACGGCGGCTTAGGCAGGCGTGTCCCCTGTTACCCTTATTATTCATTATGTACCTACAAGGATAGGAGGCCAAATTAGAAGGAAGTGGACTGGGCTTCAACCTCTCTTTCGTAAAACAAGGAAAACTCATTGAACAGGCGCTACGAGCATTGATGTACGCAGATGGTATAGTGCTAATGGCCGAAAACAAGGAATATTTGCAGAGATTGGTGGACATCTGCGGTAATGGGGGAGATAGGTTAAATTTCAGATTCAGCAAGGAAAATCCGCAGTCATAATTTTTAATGACAATGAAGGTAGTGAGCTTAGAATACAGAACGTCACGCTAGAGATAACAGGTAAATACAAATATACGGGCGTATGGATAAGCAATGGGGCCGAGTACCTAAGGGAACACGAAATATACGTGATGACTAAAGGTAACAGGAATGCAGTGGTAATGAAAAACGGCACAGTGGAATTACATTAGGCATGATGTTGTGAGAGAAATATGGAAAGGAGTCATGGTTCCTGGACTGACGTTCGGCAACGCGGTGTTGTGCATGAGATCAGAAGTTGAAACAAAATTAGAAATTAAGCAACGTGGAATAGGTAGGCTTGCCTTAGGAGCTCACGGGAATACACCAGATCAGGGAGTACAAGGTGATATAGGATAGACATCATTTGAGAGCAGAGAAACTAGCAGCAAGATGATTTTGAGAATCAATTGAAAGAAATGGGGGAGGAGCATTGGGCTAGGTAGGTATTCAGCTACTTGTGCATGAAGAATGTCGATACAAAATTGAGGAAGCGAACAAGAAAATTGACTTGTAATTACTTAGAAAACAGCAGTGGGCCAAACCAAAAACAATTATCGGTTAAGAAGAAGGTGAAGGAATCTGAGGCCGATATGTGGAGAATTGGCATGATTAAGAAGTCCGCACTCGAGATCTATCAAACGTTTAAGCCGGAAATTACCAAGGAAAGTATGTATGATAATACTCCGGGTAGTTCTCTACTGCTTGAGGCCAGGACGGGAGTATTGCGAACCAAGACATATCGGGCCATATACGAAGGGGTACACACGGTATGCAGGCCGTCTGGAGAGGAAGAAGAAACTGTCGAACACTTGATAATGTTCTGTAAAGGGCTTCACCCTATAGTTCAGGATGATGGCGCAGAGTTGTTCAAAGCACTGAGGTTCAGGGACAGAGAGGGCAAAATAGACTTTTGTGTCTGCTCCTAAGCCCGTTTCTTCAGCGCAGTTGCTTTGAAGTAAATACAGAGCACACATTAGAAGAACATACACATGGCTACAGGCAACACCGACGCGACCGACGCAGATTTTAGTGGTGTGACTGAATATCAAGTGCCATAGATATAAATCGATACATACAGCTTCTAGTGCACCTAGATGGTTTTTCGGCATGCTGTGAGCGCGTACTGTTAAGCATGGTATTCAAATTGGGCTGCGCGCTCTTCGAATTCTTCCTTAACGGGCAATGATGCGTGTGAAAAAATGCAAAAAAGAGAATAATCGGTACTGCTTCAACGCAATAGCAATAAATATATGTTTTATAAAAATTTGTGCATCGGCCGTGGCGTCGACGTCACTGGTTGTGAGCAAAAATAATGTCCTAGCCCGTGACTGAATAGTCGAGAAAGATACAAATAAAAACGCCAGGCCTGCGCGGAAGCTACCACACAGTCACAGCGAAAGCAAGTATAATGGCCTTTCAGAACCTTTTCTACACACTCATAGGGCTACTGCTGCAAGCACACTTGCCTGGTACCCACCCACTAAAGCATTATTAGTAAAAGTATTTGGGTAGTATGCCGATATTCATTATGCTATTTTTCGACATTCTTGTGAGAAACGTGGTGTGTGCGAAACAATTGCAAGGAATATTGTGTTAATTGTTCATGCAGTGGCGGAGGACGATGAGGAATTACGCCTGAAGTGGGTATGTGCCACAGGTAATAGGTGAACAAGAACGAGCTTTTGTAATGGGTTGGAACATTGGACGACGCACTCGTCATTTGCATTGTGCGACAACTGGTTGTTCTTTCGCTGTTTTAAATCACTCTATAAGTCGTATTAGCACGATTGCTTTCCCGACAACAAGCCTGCCTAAGGCAAGTTTGCCAACAAGCCCGAAGCATCGGCAAGGCTCAGTAGTAGAATACTGGGTTGACACCCAGCAGACCTGGTTTAGAACCCCACTGTGTCATTGGTACTAGGTGATCTCCTAACAGCTTTCCCTCTAAAATAAAGTAGAAATGCTCGCTACGTGAGAATTGAATTGAGTCCACCTACGTGCACGAAGGTGTTCAACCACACGTCAAAAAAAGCCTCTTGATCGGCATTCATCGATCATGAATGCCACGAAAAACAGCTAACATTATTTGCGGTCGCATAGCGCCACTCGATACTTTGGACATTTATTGCAACAATTGAGGAGTGCATTGTGTGGCTAACGTATTACACGAGTAGTGTGGGAACAGTTGCTGTGAAAACAGTTTATAAAGAAAACCGTGCAACCACTTGGTTTATAGACTATCACAGCACTATCTACACCCTCATTGGCCTTTCCTGTCCCTATAAAAGTTATTGAACATTCCCATCATCACTCTTATTTATATCATAACCCTAATCTAGTGAATGTTTGTCGATGTTGGCATTTGCGCAGAACCGGGTGCTTTGCAGTATTTTATTGTAGATACTAAAATTATGACGAGTACTACAGAGGCAATCTTGGACATTTTGAGGTTGCTATCAGAAAACCAACTTTACAGAATCGTAACTTTTAATTATTGCTAGGATTGTGACGTTTACTGAGAGCAATACAGCAGTCATGTCTTGTAGCTGCTGGAAATGTCAAGCTTAGTTGTACACTTTCATCGGAGGTGGGATTGTTTGTGCATGCGGTTTCTCTTTGTCAACACATTGCGTGGACCAAGTTTTGTTGTAAGGCCAGTTTAGTTATTATAATCACGCGTTCGACGGACACTCGTCTGGTGAGCGTCCGTCTGCATACTTATTACACAAGCTTAACATACTTCCCATAAATCGCATCACTCCACTTTGAGCTGCACAGTGAATGCTGGCTACTGGTTGGCAGTAGAGTTACTGCAGCATGTCCAGACAGTGGTTGTGGCATGGGGCAGGCGAACACTACAGTCTTTCTGTCAGTGATGACTAAGGTGCTCTTCGACAGCACGCCCCACTCTTGGCTATTGATTCCACCAAAGATGTATATACACGAACCTGTAAAGCAAGCAGGAATTTTGATTTTTCATTCTGCACTGCCATCGAAAGTTTTTTTACCTATGATTCCGATGCAAGCACTGTGCCTGGCCACTCCAAGCGTGCAAGTTTTTTTCCATTTTGTATGTTTTGAGCCGACATCAATGGAGTCCGCGCTGACAGGGTGCCTCTCTTTGGCAATATTCATACAGCCTCCACAGAGCCAGATGTTTCCATGGATGATAGTTGCAGATGCAAAGGCTCTAGGCAGCCTGAGTTGTAGACCTGTAGTCCAGCTGTTCAATAACGAAATAAACTCTCTTTACATATGAATTAAAATACACATATGCCACTAAAACATTCAAAAGTACGAGATAAAAACAGAATATTACCTGTCTAGCTGTAGTGAATACAAAAGTACTTAGGAAACAGTAGGGCTGTTGTGCCTGTCAGACATGCCTCCCAAAAGCCAGACGGTGCTATCCTCAGCCACTGCAGTCATGCCCATTCTTGGCTCGGGCATTGAGTTCAGCCGTTTCCATTTGGCATTCTTCAAGTCATATGCTTTAACAGAAGAAAGCAATCTGTAATTTAAAGTTTTATACTAATGAAGTTAAGAATCATGCCAGTGGTACTTTTAAGAGCTCCGTCACTTTTACACTCATGTGTCACCCACCACAAAACTTCGCGGAGATAGGTGAGAGATTATTATCCTTGATATCTTTTCAGGAGCTTTAATAGCGTATTTGCTATAAGTATCTACACAAGCCCAACCTTTAAGGCAAACGCTGCTTATTTGTGCACGTAGTCTTCACTTGTACATAAGCCCGTTGCAACCACAGGGTGTAATTGGGGCCTTCCATTTGTGCTTTGTAAGCATATTTGCGTCGCTTTTCGCAGTGTAAAACTTTAAATTTGGTGCAGGCTCCACTTTTTTCAGGCTACATACATGGTAATGGCCTTGCTGTAAAAACAATTTTAAAAATCTACAAAACTGCTTTTCTGTGAGGTTCTTTTCAGGCTAAGCACTCTCATTCACATACATCCTTGATCACTCCCAGCTCCATTGAAAGGCTCTCGTATTGCCCTATGGTGGTTCCTCATCATCCATGCATAGCCTAGGAGGCAGCAATGAGGCATGACAATGTTAAGATATTTTGTTTGAATTTTGTGTGTTTCCACACTTTCACTGAAGTCAGAGGCAAAAACGCAATGAGCGAGAAAAAGTGTGGGTATGAGTGCTTCATTGAAAAAAAAACTTGCTGGAAAACAGTTTTCCTGCTTTTTTCCACACTTCCCGTTGGTATTTAAGTCAACAGAAATACTCGATAGAATGAAAAAGGTAGATTTAGACTAGATCAATCAGTTGTAGGTGAAAGATCCTTGTCATAACTCTCACATGTAAAATGCTCACTATCTTCTCTTTTATGCTCTCAGTACAGTGAATATGCTTTTTAAAAGTTTCAAGCTACAAAAGCAAGAATTATAGAGCTTAGTAGAGCTGTAAATATTAGCATTTCAGCCTCTCGAGGAGCCAAGAAAGTTCTTTGACGTAGCCAGTATTTGTAGTGGTTTATTGTGTATTTTGCTTCATTGTGCATGCTTCAAGACAAGTTCAGTGATTGAAGGGCTGCACAGATTGCTCCTAACATCTCGAAAAAGGAAATACTGCTACAGGATGCTTCAAACCGCATGTTTTGTCGACAATTGCTCTGAACCTGCTCTGACAAGGCCCTGAGAAGGTGAGGACGACAAACTTTTACCTTGCCACTAACTCGTAAGTTCTAAAGAAACTGAAAATAATCTACATAATATCCAAACTGCCACTCTAGTCGGCCATTATCGCCTTTGATCTGACCTATACAGCAAGAAATGGCCTATCAATGTATCATTATTTAGATGTTTTTAACTTAATAAGTGGGTAATTTGCAGAAATGGATAAAAAATTACTTTGATGTTGCACCAATTACACGGTGTACAATTAGGTTAGGTGCTGACACTTGCCGCTTTGCGTAACGAGAGGGCGCGGGCAGATTGTGTTCACGTATGACCTTGAGCTACGAGTAGTTGCCGTCGAGCGAGTTCAGGTGGCGCTACTCTATGGGGCGCCAGGTACTCGCGCTGCAAACGCTTATTCTTAAATCCGCACGTCTCTATGGGATCTTGTGGGAGCATTGTGGGATCTTGTGAGAGCATTGCCATGTGCCTTTGTGCCCTGCTAGTGCATTTGTTTTGCTGATTTGCTCCTTGTGATTCAGTTCTTATATAACTCACCGCTGCATATGACTCCGAGTATGCGCCAGCGGCCATGTCACTGGCTGCGCCTCGAAACGGGCAAGTGGTGTTTAGTCTCAAATTGCTAGTCGTGGAATAGAACTCTTACGGAACGTGCGTCGTTTTTTGAGGCTCCGCTTAAACCAGGGTGCTTGGATAAGTGGCGACTGGCGATTCCGAAAGCCGACAGAGCCTTGAAGCCTGCTGACCATGTGTGCACGAATCATTTCATGGAAGAAGTGATCTCTGCCACTAATGCAAAATACAAAGGGAACGTCCTGTCGCGCAACAAATAAACCTGCGCTCACTTCTAATGTTCTACGCATCATTTCACCTGGCTGTTCAAAATACCTGATGATGCAGCAAAAAGGCAAGAAAGATCTGCGAGAACGGGTGGCTCTACTGCCGACTTATCAGAAGTGACGGGGCCAAAAGGTTCAACTGCATCTGCAGTGCTTAACACGATTACTGAAAGTGTGCCGAATTTATTGCTCGTGAAGACAGCGACTCCACAGTATAGCGATGATTACACAGGCATGCTATGTAAGAGGCAGCGCTTCGACTTCAGCAGTGACGGGCTAGCTCAACCACGTGAAGAGGAGGATGCTCCTCAACGCGACACATTTTGTGTGGGCCTATGCGCTACTTACTGACTCAGTTTTTCATCACCGCGGAAACGTAATTTGATATTTTAATTTCAAATCAGTCAGAGCAGGAATCTAGGCAAAGAACACTCAAAAATAAACATTGGTTTTATTTTTTCACTCCTGTAATATTGTGTATCATAAATTTGCTGTGAACGCAGCTTTCCACGTGAGGTCCTGAAACATTTGTGAAATTTTGTGCAATCTGTGCACAGTCGAAATCGGAGGGCTACACGTGATAATATCTCTGCACATCGTCAGCATTGATAGTTGGGGGTCTATTCGTTGAATTCAACCTCCAATAGAACACATCGCACAGACGTGATGACAAGAAATAAACTAGATCACTTCTAAAGCAGTTAAAATGAATTGTACTGCTTAAAATTGAAGTAAATCAACATTTTTATGAATAATTAAAACTAATTTGTAGGCAATCACACTTCTGCGACAAATGCTTCATAATTTACTGAACACGTTTCACAGTTAATGAGATAATTATCGAACTTGGAGTGTACATTCCACAAAGTAGGGCACCTGAAAATACCATATGTAGAACCCATACTCTCATTGTTTCCATTGTGAATGGTTTAGCGGTCGATCCCTTTATTACATAAGTACGTGGTTTTCTTTTTCTGAACGTGCGGAAGATCTTGCTGATACATATATCTTTACCGGTAGCTCTTCAAAGCCCAAAAAATAGTCTGTAAATACACTGTTCCAAGACAAAAAGGAATACTGTTTAGAGCAAATTCTTCTTCTTAAAAACTCATACTGTAATGTTAAAAACGAAATCGCACTTTTACACCACATGGCAAATTAATTGACATGCCTATCAAGGCTAACTTAGTTCTTAAATGTGAGCATTTCTTTGTGAACTTCAGCGACTTTGAGAGTATCTATCTATCTATCTATCTATTTGTCTGTCTGTCTGTCTGTCTGTTTGTCTGTCTGTCTGTCTGTCTGTGTCACAGAACGAGCGCTCAAAAAGGGCACGCCGCCAAATTCCCGCGACGAAATGCCGGAGTGACGCCGCGTGGTCAAAAGAAAAAGAGAAAAAAAGAAAACAAGCTCCCCGGGCACGCTCCCTCTCCTCTCGGAAGCGTGGCTTCGCCGACGAACCTCCTCACCCCACATCGGCGACCGAGCAAGCACTCGAAATTTCTAGAAGGAAAGAGGCGTGGTCATGTCGGGTTGAGTCATCCATCGCGGACGGCCTTCGAGCCGTCTCGTCCTCTACCCAGCCTTTGCTGCGTATCGCGCCGACTAAATGACGAGAACTTTCTGGAATCTCGCGCGGAGGTTATTTAATCGAGCAGCCGAGGTGAGAGATCAGGAGAAGACGGAAGTTAGCGCCAGAGCGCGTAGGGATTCCGCCGTGTAGTCGGCGAAGGTTTTGTCCGTGGAGACAGAGCAGGAGAAGAAGATGATTTCCACCTGAGGGGTGACGACTCGAGCTACAGGCGAGAGTGTGTGTTTACCGCTATCGAGCGAAGACGCGTGGCAACAGCCGCGTGTGTGAAGCCGACGTGTTTCTGGCAAAGAAGTTGAAGCTTGGAGAGTGGCCGATTGAAGACGCGAGGTTTCCTGGAAGAGAAACTTCGGCGAGGTTTCCTGGAAGAGAAACTTCAGGGGCAGTGGAACGACAACAACGCTGGACTTTGAGTGAGTGATTCTCGGAAGAGCATCATCCAGACTTTTGTTCCAAGAACTTTGGACTGAATAGGTTTTTCATCTCTCTAGTCTTTAAGTGTCTTGGTTGTTTAACACATGCGACTGCATTGTAGTGTGTATTGTTGTCTGTGGCCGTTGTTTTGAGCGTTGCTGATTGTACATTGTAGTACGTTGTTTGATTGGTGACATATTGTACTTAACTATTGTGGAGTGTGCATACTTGTGTATTGTTTTCGATCTGCCATTAGTGAGAATATAATTTTGTTTGTTTATCAACTCTCGGCTCTGACTTGTTCTTTGGGCCACAGCCGGCGTCCGCTGGCGCGCCAAAAAGGACCACTTCTAAATTGTCCACGCTTTCGTGGTGCGTTTCGGGGGGCTGATATTTCGGCCCTTGGAATTAGCCCGGCGATCGCCTCCCGAATTAACGGGACCTGTGTGACAATTAATCTGGCGTCCGCGACAGGACCTTTTGGTGCACAGTGTGTCCAAAAAAGGAGACGCGCTTGGACGCCGGAGCGAGCAGACGCGCGTCTCATGCGCTCCGCCGAACGTGTGCTCTCGTTGACCGGATTACTTCGACACTGCTGACCTTCCCGACACTGCTGGCGTCGGTGTGGATTTCTGTTGCCGCGTTCTCGTCAAAGTGGGCCAAAATGGGGGGCGCTTGAAGACGTCTTTTGAGCTCCCGAAACGCTTTTTCTTGGGGTGCCTCCCACACAAATGAGCTGTCTTCTTTCGTTAGACGTGTCAGGGGCTCGGAGACCTGCGAGAAGTCCTTGACAAAGCGCCTATAGTACGTGCAAAGTCCGAGGAAGCTTCGGAGGCTCTTCTTTTCGCGGAGCTGCGGGAAGTCTTGAACTGCAGCTGTCTTTTCTGGGTCTGGTAGAACGCCGGCAGAACTGACGACGTGACCAAGGAACTTCAGCTGCTCGTAGGCAAAACGGCATTTTTCGGGCTTTAACGTAAGTCCTGAAGCCTTAAGTGCATCAAGTACCACTTTTAACCTGCTGATGTGTTCCTCGAAAGATGGAGCGAAGACTATGACGTCGTCCAAATACACCAAACACGTTTGCCATTTCAGGCCAGCCAATATGGTGTCCATTACCCTTTGGAAAGTTGCCGGGGCAGTGCAAAGTCCAAATGGCATGACTTTAAACTGGTATAGTCCATCTGGTGTAATGTACGCCGTCTTTTCGCGATCCCTTTCGTCAACTTCCACCTGCCAGTAGCCAGTCCTTAGATCCATTGATGAAAAGTATCTGGCATTGCAGAGACGATCGAGGGCGTCATCGATTCGAGGGAGCGGATAGACGTCCTTTCTCGTTACCTTATTGAGTCGGCGATAGTCGACGCAGAATCTTGGAGTGCCGTCCCGTTTTTTCACGATCACTACAGGGGAAGCCCACGGGCTTTGGGAGGGCTCAGTGATGTCATGAAGCATTTCTTGTACCTATTTCCGGATTGCTTCGCGCTCTTTCATGGACACACGGTACGGCGATTGATGACTTGGTTGCACATTTTCATCAGTTATGATGCGATGTTTTACAAGCGTTGTCTGGCGGATCTTGGGTGACGTGGCGAAACAATCCTGGTAGCTATAGAGCAGTTTCCGCAGCCTTTCATGTCTTTCCAGGGGCAACGCCGGATTCACGTTAAAGAACACGTCGTGTGTACGAGGATGGAGTGTGTCGTCGATCGTGAGTACATCGCTTATGTCCGGGATGGTCTCGAATAGTGCCACAGTGGTGCCCTTTGCAAGGTGACGATATTCCGAGCAGAAATTAGTGATTAGTACACTGACGGTTCCTTCAACGATGTGAACGATTCCTCTGGCGATAGCCAAAGCTTTTTCAAAGAGCAGACTCTGGTTGGCCTCGACCAAACCTTCCACGCAGATGCAGCAGTCAGCGCCCACGGGGATGACAGCACTCGAGCGTGGTGGCATAGTGACGTGCTCGTCGAGAATCATTAGCGCCGCTGATAATGCAGGCTTGGATTTCGCGTGACGCCCGTATCTGGTGACAGGGTGATTGTTTTCGCTTGAAGATCTATGATTGCTTTGTTTGCCGAAAGGAAGTCTGCACCGAGAATGACGTTCCGAGAGCACTGGTCCAGGACGACGAAAACAGTAGGGTACGTATGCCCTTCCACATCCACACGAGCTGTGCATCTTCCCTTTGGTGTTATGACGTGACCGCCGGCTGTTCGTACCTGCGGCCCTTCCCACGAAGTCAGCACCTTCTTCAACTGGTCGGCGAACACCGCACTCATGACGGAGAAGTCAGCACCGGTATCAACCAACGCAATTACGTCCCTGTTGTCGATTTTCACTGCCAGATCGGTCGATTTCACCTTGGCGTTGCAGGTCTGTCGTGGTGTACTGTTGCGGCTTGAACGGAACTTAGTGCTGATATGTCGCTCGTGTTTCTCACATGCTGCAGGTAGTGTTGCTCCACTGGGACTTTCGGGGGGGGAGGTTCTTCAGGGGTGTGCCGGGCAGCAACCACACCTCCATTGGTTGCCGTCTTTAGTTTCCCAAATGAGGGCTAGGGGATCTTCCCCGTGATGCTCCTGTGTTGGCAGGGTGTGGCGATGGGTAACGGCGAGACGAAGGCGACGGTGACCTGCGGCGGCCCGCTGGCAAACTTTGTCGCTGCAAATAGTCTTCAATCTCAGCTGGCCTTTGACCAGGTTGCGGACGTGAAGCGCCGACGTGAAATCCACGTAATCCGAGGTTCCTATAGAAACAGTTACGATACAAGTGGCCAGGTTCACCGCAGTGTAAGCACAGCGGGCGATGGTCCTCAGTCCTCCACACGTCGGACTTTCTAGGGACGGCTCTCTCGGCAGGAGGTCGGTAGACATTTGGTTGTGGGCGTGGCGGTGGAGAGTACGTCGGTTAGGCGGGGCGCACCGGGTTGCGCGCGGCAGCGGCGTACGACATTATTTGTGGTCCTCGTGGAGCCCACTCAGGCTCCTGGCTTGGTGGAACTAATGGTCCGGTTCCCAGCGCCTGTTGAACTTCTTGTCTGATGACATCGCTCAAGGTCGCCACTTGAGGACAAGAACTCGGGAACATCTTCCGTAGTTCCTCTTGCACAACAGCCTTTATGGTGTCCCGAAGGTCGCTGACGGTTACGCATTAAGCTCGACTGGCGACGTACCGCCTACCGGAGCAGGGCGTCCATACTGTCTCCGCCGCACATCGAGAATCTTTTCCATGGCGGCTGCTTCCGTTACAAATTGGGAGACAGTTTGCGGTGGATTGCGCATTAATCCAGCAAAAAGTTCTTCCTTCACTCCTCTGATAAGGAATCCAAGTTTTTTTTCCTCTGGCATTTCCGGATCTGCTCGACCAAACAGATGCTTCATTTCTTCGACGAAGAGAGCGACGCTCTCGTTAGGCAACTGGAAGCGTGAATGCAGCTGCCTCTCCGCCCGTTCCTTGCGAGCGACGCTTGAAAACGTCCGAAGAAGGCTGCCTTTGAAGTCCTCCCACGTCCTAAGCACGGATTCGTGGTTGATAAACTAGGTACGCGCAGACTCTTCCAGTGTGAAGTAGACCCACTGCAACTTCGCTTCGTCATTCCACTTGTTGATGGCCGCCACGCGCTCGAACTGTTCCAGCCAGTCCTCGGGGTCGTCGCACTGCATTCCGCGGAATTTAGGTGGTTCACGGGGTTGCTGCAATACGACGGCTGTTGGCAACTGGGCTTCACTCATCTTGACAGGCCTGGCTTCTTTCGTGGCGGATAGTTTTTCTGGAAGGAGGCCGTGCTCCGGGGGAAGTCCTAGCTGTCGGCGGCTTCTTCTCTGGTCGTCTTCCTTTGCTTGGTTAGGACTGGTGTCACGGCTGCGCGAGGGGTTACTGAACATACCCAGCACCTCCACCAGATGTCACGTGCGTCGTCGTCACTAGAAGCCACAGAAGACGAGGGTGCGGCAGACAAGGTTTATTAGTAAGGAGGCGTACTTGTGCCTCACGCTTAGGACACAAAGGGAAAACTAACAGGATGGGAGCGGCGTGCCTATGCACAGTTGCCGTTCCACCAAAAGAACGACCCACAGCTTATGCGCTGCCAGTTATTTAAGCGCTGAAAAGACAACACAGAAAATGCGCACATCTATCATCAGATACTGCACTGTCTGATACGATGGGCCCATCGGAAGTTAACCGCAGTCCGCTCTAGCCTATCTAAATGACGCGACGGCAGTCGCTCCATAGTGGCAGCTGCGCAGAACGGCAGGGCACGTGGCAATATCGTCGCCGGCACTGTGTCGGATCATCAAGTTTTAACTGTCCTGGGAACCGCACACCCTTCCCGAGGCTGTAGAGCATCTCCATTTTGCTCTATCGCCTTCAGAAGAACCCATGTGAGCGCTGGGCCGCTGGGCCTAAGCGTCGATCCAGCTCGCCTGTGCGAGTACGGGTGACTAGGCCTAACGGCGGGACCCCTTCCACAACAATATGGACGCTAGCACTACGCCAACTGCTGACGTGACTACTACCGGATGCGTTCAACCTGCATTCAGCCCCAACGACACCCATGTTAACACGGAATCTCTCGACCTCGACGAGCTCACCTCGGCAAGCGAAGATGAAGTTGCCGTGCACCACCTACATCGTCTGCATCGCTGGGACCGGCGAGCGACACCGACGCCAACTGCAAACTGGCGATTTCCCGTCGCCAGCGTCAGCGCCAGAAAAAATTCGACAAAGCTCGAGCGGAATTGATGCAGCCGGCCGGTCCTGCAAGCACTCCGCCCAGCCACGTCAACGCCGGGGCAGCTGCGGGTGCGAGCGCTCCTGCTGCGCAGGCAGACGCGGCCGGCGTCGCACCGGCGCGAACACCACCACCCGTAACGAAGCCGCGCCAGCTACGACGGAAGCTGCCGCCGCTTCCACGCACGGACATAAAGAACATCATGCGCCCGAAAAAGGGCCTGGCCGTTCGGAACTTCACTACGCATCAAATCTCCCAAGTCGTAGCACGGGCGGGCAATTCATGACAACATTGTACTGGTGATCATTTCATTTTACGTACTCGCCCCGGGTCGAACATCATCATTTCCAGCACGCCACATGTTGAGACGGCCGAAATTCTTCGTCGGATCACCACCCTCACGCTTGAGAGGAAGACCTACGAATTCAATACCTATGTGGCGGCCCCTGAGGGCACCTTGCGGGGAGTTATTCATGGTATAGACCCTGGCACAACTCCGGAAGAACTCACCGCCAACCTCCGCGTGCGCACGCAGGGAGTGACAGTGCACAGTGCACGAATGCTTGGTGGTACCAAATCTGCCGTGATCACTTTTGAAGGCCCCCTTCTGTCCCGATATGTACTGTATTACGGTGGGGAGGTGGCCTGCCATCCGTACAAGCCGACGCGACAAGCCTGCCAAGTCTGCTTACAACCGGGGCACCGCTCAGACGTATGCCCCACGCCAAACACTCCCGTGTGTCGGCAGTGTGGTATCCTCAACCCCGTTGACGGTCACCCCTGTGCTCCCAAATGTCACTTGTGTGGAGATGCCCACTTAACGGGCGCGAAAGAGTGCTCTCAGAGACTGAAGGCCCCGCGCCCATGGCCACCTCCTCAACCAGCAGCACCAGCCAGGGGTCGCAACCCCCATCATAACCCACCCACTCCCAAACGTAGGTGGTTCAGCAAGGAAAACGAGACCTCATGCAGCCACTCCCGCTCACGCTCGAGGTCACAGTACTTCCCGCCCCTCCCTTCTGTGGAACCAGGCCAACAGCAGCAACCACAGCAGCGACAACATCCGAAAAACCAGATGACCAGGGGGCAGCAGCAGCAGCAACCCACCTGTCAACAGTCCCAGCACGCCTCCAGCAAGCATAATGGGAAGCCCAATCCCACTCCATCAGCCGGTGCCGACAATAAGGTGAGCTGGTCAGCAAATGTAGATCCTCCCATCGCTCCACTCAATACCCTGTCCACCACATACGAACACCTTCTCGCGGAAAACATAAAACTCAAACAGGAGCTGGCGGCCGTCAGGGCACGTCAAGCAAAGGACAGTTCTCAACTTTATGCCCTAATGGCACGTCTTGGATCACCACCCGACTCCCCCGAAAAAAACCCCCCAACCTCCCCCAAGAGACAGAAGACCCCTAAATTGGCGCTATCAATTCCTGCTGCATCGAGCACCACAGTCACACGCGAAGAGTTACGCGAAATACTCTCAACGCTCGCGCAGCAGCTATCGCAACAATTCAGTGCCGTATTCACGCAGTTCGGAGAATGCCTCGACTCTCTCGAGACACGCTTCGACGCGCAAATTGCTGAAACAGGCGAAAACATACGCAGGAAGAGGGCCACTCGTAGCTCGCACGCCACGACAGATCAAGGTTACCATAGACTAGGATTGGAATCACATGCATCCGAAATCCTCGCTACCCCCGCATTGACACCCAGCGCCCTCACCCTCACTCCTACATCGGCGTCGCAAGCCGAGATTCCGATACCCACGCTTTCCACTCAACGAATTAGCCATGGGCAGCACAGCCCCACTCATTGGCGAACATTTAGAAGTCTGGCAATGGAACTGCCGCGGCTTCCGCAGAAAGCGGAGCCTCTTCCAACAGTACATTAACACACACCTTGCTCGGCCAGATGTCATAGCGCTTCAGGAGCCCGGAACGCCACCCATATTTTCAGGTTATGAGTCCTATAATAGTCAAACAAAGGGCAAAGCGGCCATCCTGATTGACAAAGCGCTAACCGCAGTTGCCTTAGACAATAGCCCAGACACCAACATAGAACATGTGATTGTGGAGCTAGTTCTCAGGCAAAAAAAGAAAGGAGGAAAGCGAAGTATCATCATTGTCAACGTATATAGCGTCCCAAAGCAAAAAAACACTGATTTCCATGCCCTCGTCCAAGGTGCCTGCCGATTGGCCCAGGGAAAAGAACTCTGACTGCTCGGCGACTTCAACGCTCTCGACGAACGCTGGGGTTACAACCGTTTGGATGTCAAAGGCAAACAGCTTGCGGCTGCCACTGAAAAATTTCAGCTTGAACTGCTTACGGATCCCGCGTTCCCTACCTGGATCGGCAACAGTGTGTGCAGGGACACTTGCCCTGATCTCACCTTCGCCCGTGGCCGTGCAAACTATAACTGGGACAACCTGCAGGAATCCTTGGGCAGCGACCACTTCATTCTCCGCACAAAAGTTACAGAGAGCGCAGCGCGTCGGTCTATTGGAGAAGCACGCATCACAAACTGGGACGCCTTTCGTCGTGAGAGCGAATATTCACTCGACAGCCTCACAAGCCTCACCGACTGGTGCACCCAACTTAAAGAAATTCGAGAGCGTTGGACCACCACCATTAACAGAACACCTGCAATGCCGGAAGTGGACGGCCATCTGCTACATCTGTGGGAAGCCCGAAGGAGCCTCATCCGCAGATGGAGGACGCAAAAACATAACGGACGCCTCAAGCTAAGGATCGCCACACTCACCACTCAGGCAGAGCAGTACGCTACAGAACTGACGCGGCTCAATTGGGCCCAGTTTAGCGACTCTCTTTGAGGCTCATTGGGCACGGCCCGCACGTGGCACACTTTGCGCGCTTTGATGGACCCCACTCGCACAAAAAATGAGACGAATAAGTCAGTCATGCGCCTCATATACGCCTTTGAGGGTACTGACGATGAGCTGCTGGATCAAGTCCGGCGAAAATGCTTTGGCGATTTCTACCCACCCGCATCTCAAGCTGCGTATCGTGGACGTGCCAATGACACTCTCGACCGACCAATAACGGTGGACGAAGTTTACGCAGCCATTCGCAGCAGCAATCGCAACACAGCTGCTGGGGCAGATGGAATCACGTACTCCCTTATCAGGAACCCCAACGACAGCACCGTACAAGAAATCACGGCGTTTTTCAATGATCATTGGCAACGTGGCACGCTTCCTCCTGAATGGAAGCACGCGGAGGTCATAATGATACCGAAGCCGGGCAAAAAACTTCAGATCGAAAACCTCCGACCAATATCCCTCACTTCCTGCCTTGGTAAACTCTTCGAGCGCGTCATCACTAATCGCGTGCAAGATTACCTCGAAGGCAATGACCTTTTCCCGCACTCAATGTACGGGTTCCGGGCACATCTTTCAACGCAAGATGTACTGCTACAATTAAAAGAAGTCATTGATAACGCCCCCCAGCAAGGAGAAAACATTATCTTGACTTTAGACATTAAGGGCGCATTTGATAACGTTAGCCACCAGGCCATACTTGAGGGCCTCGAGGCCCTTCATTGTGGGCAGCCCGTCTACAGTTATGTTCACGCCTTCTTGTCGGACCGCACTGCCACAGTCGGTCTCGGCTCCATCCGATCAGATGTTATCAAGGTTCCGAACAAGGGCACCCCGCAGGGCTCAGTGATTTCCCCGCTACTCTTTAATGTAGCTATGGTTGGCCTGGCACATGAACTCCACCGCATCGATTGCATTCATCACGCAATGTATGCGGACGATATCACCGTCTGGGCCACGCGAGGGTCCCTTGTAGAAAAAGAATATAACCTGCAGCAGGCAGCCACATGCGTCGAACAATACGCGCAGGCACGACGCCTGGCCTGTGCCACAGAAAAATCTGAGCTTCTACGAATTTAGTGACGCAAGCTCCCACCATCGACGCAGAACAACCAAGGCTCCCGCCTCCAGGTTGTCCTTGCTGGCAAACAAATCCCAGAGAAATCCACCATTCGAATATTAGGAATGTGGGTACAGTCGAACCGCCATGTCAATCACACACTTTCCCTTCTCCGCACCACTACACTGCAAGTGGCTCGAATGATATCTCGGGTAGCCACTCGTCGCCATGGCATGCGCGAGGAGGACACCCTGAAACTTATACGTAGCCTCGTGGTCAGTAGGGTGACATACAGTTTGCCCTACCAACGCCTCACCAAGAGCGAACAGGGCCAAGTACACGCAATGCTCCGCAAGGCCTACAAAGCGGCACTCAAGCTACCACCGGGTACTCCTTCTAGCAAGCTCCTCGAATTGGGCCTACACAACACCTTTGAAGAACTTTGTGAAGCGCAACTCGCCACACAACTGCAACGGCTCAAGCAAACACCTACAGGCCGTGACCTGCTCCTACGCCTCGGCTACATCAGCCAGTTTCACGACACAGCTCGTCGCAAGCCCATACCGGACCAACTTCGTGCCACTTATAAGGTCGCTCCCATCCCCCGCAATATGGATCCCCGACTACATCAGGGCCGGAGGGAAGCCAGAGTGGAAGCCCTCGAGCGAACTTATGCACACAAAAACACTACGTACCATGTTGACGCCGCCAACTACGACCATGCAAACAATAATGCTGTAGCCACAGTCGTGGACCACACACTCACAGAACGTACCAGCGCTTCCGTGCGGTGCCGCAACATCACCGATGCTGAAGAAACTGCCATCGCGCTCACTCTCGCCCTCGGCTACAGACAACGAAGGTCGCTGACAGTTCTCACGGACTCTCAAGCAGCTTGCCGCAACTACCTACAGGGGCGCATCAGCCAACCCGCTCTCAGCGTCATCATGAGCGTTACAGACACTGGCGAGCATTCCATTACACATCCACTCAGAATTTGGCATCGGATTATATGGACTCCGGCCCACATGGGACTGGAGGGGAATCAGGCAGCGGATAGGGTAGCTCGAGGGTATGCGAGCCGAGCACCTTCCAACTCCGCCCCTGAGGAACTCATTCCGGTCCCTTGCGACTATTCGGCCATCCTAAATCATTACAGAGGACTTAGAAAAGCTTATTCGCTACCACACCGAACACTAAATAAAGAGGAATCGGTCAGCTGGAGGCAAATTCAAACCGGCAAGTTTCCAAATTTGCACATCCTGAGTAAAATGCACCCCTCGGCATACTCTCCTCTCTGCCCATGGTGTTCAGCTAAAGCCACTCTGTACCACGTCACGTGGGAGTGTCAGGCCATTACAGCCTTACAACAAGTACAAAATCCAACAGCGGAGCGATGGGAGGAGCTGCTGGCCAGCGAGAACCTGAAAGATCAATTGAGTCTGATCAACCGGGCCCGCAGAGCGGCTGCTGCAAGCGGAGCCCTGGACTAAGGGCCCCCCCCCCACCGCAAGCCAAGCATGTCCGACTACTCGGAGCTTCTCCGCAGAAAATTTCATGTAATTAAATAAATAAATATGTTTCCACCACCACCAGTGTGTCCAAAGTAGTGAGAAAGAGCCTCGAGTGTTGATCGTGCTATCGGAACGATTTTGTGTGTTGTACAGTGTTCTCGTTAACGAGTGCAGTGGAGTGTTCCGATAGACTGATTTAGGCAGATACTTTTTGCACGCGGCAAGGTTTTATTTGCGAGACACCATGGATCTCGAAAAGTTGGTAGCTCTTGGTGAGAAGATGGGTCTTTCTGGCGCCAAACTACGGAAATGGGTCACCCAGAAGAAAAAAGAAGAAAAAGAGAGGGCCAAAAAAGAAAAGACAGCTGAGCTGGAAAAAGAAAGGTTGGCGGTCGAAAAAGCCAAAGCCGAAAAAGAAGCTGGGTTGGAGAGAGAGAGGATGGCAGCTGAGAGAGCCAAGGAAGAAAAAGCAGCTGAGTTGGAACGAGAGAGGTTGGCAGCTGAAAGGGCGAGGGAAGAAAGAGAAGCAAAGGAGCGACAGCTGAAGGAAGAAAGAGAGCAGCAATTGAAATTGGAGCTGGAGAGAGAAAAGTTGGCAGCTGAAAGGGCGAGAGAAGAAAGAGAAGCAAAGGAGCGACAGCTGAAGGAAGAAAGAGAGGCAAAGGAGCGACAGCTGAAAGAAGAAAGAGAGGAAAGGGAACCGCAGCGGCAGCACGAGATGTAACTTGAGTGGCTCCGTTTGCAACAGCGAAGTGAAACTACCGTCCAAGCTAGAGTTGAAAGCAGCGAACGGGAAGATCATGGCTTCCGCTTGAACCCAAGCAAGCTGCTCGTAGCGTTTGATGAAAGGAACGACGATCGTGACGCGTACTTTCACCGATTTGAGACGATTGCAAGGAGCCAGAACTGGCCGGAACATCAAAGGGCAACTGTTTTGAGCACTTGCTTGAGTGGTGAAGCGCTCAGTGTGTACGGTAGGCTGACGCCGACCGATGCAGCCAACTATGCAAAGGTGAAAACTGCTTTGCTGAAGCGATTTAGATTTTCTGTGGAAGGATTCCGGGACAGATTTCAGACAGGAAAGCCAGCTGATGGTGAGACGGCTACGCAGTATGCTGCCCGACTTTGCCATTATTTCGACAGATGGATTGAACTTTCAGGGACAGGGCAGGAGTACGATGAACTTAGAGAGCTCCTAATTAGAGAACAATTTCTTACTAGTTGCCACCCAAGCCTGTCGCTCTACTTGAAAGAGAGGAAGGCTGAGTCACTTGAAGGAATGCTTGAATTGGCTGATCAATTCCTGGAAGCGCAAGGTGGAACTAATTTGGCCAAGGTCAAGAAGGAGTGTCCCAAAGATTCGAAAAATTCGGCACCCGAACAAAAGAAGCGTGCACCGAAGAGTGTTCCGCGATGTTTTCTGTGTAACCGAGTGGGGAATCCTGTGAGCAACTGTCGTACAAACTTTATGAGCTCTACGGCAGTAAAATGTTTTAAGTGTGGACAGACTGGGCACAAAGCAGACGCATGTCGAAACGGAGCGAGTCAAACTCACCAGGTATCCTGTGTGCAAGGGGCACCAAACTCCGGAAATAATGCCGTCATAGATGAATTTGTAGAGTTGAAAAATGGGGAGAAAATTCCTATCGTGGGTGCTGTAATGGCAAAACAGCCAACCGGTGTTACGAAGGGAATGCCAACGCTGCCTGGAAAAGTTGCGGGCAAAAAGGTTACGGTGTTAAGAGACACCGGTAGCTCCACGGTTATCGGGCGGAGAAATTTGGTACGGGAAAGTGAGTTAACAAGCAAAACGAAACCGGTTTGTCTAGTTGACCGTACAGTTCGGATGCTTCCCGAAGCAGAAATTGAGGTTGAAACCCCGTACTTCAGCGGGAACGTTACCGCTTTATGCATGACGACCCCTCTGTACGACCTTGTCATCGGAAACATCGACGGGGCGCGAGGACCAATTGATGCGGAATGGTTGGGAGAAGACCCTAAGATAGAGTCCTCGCCAACCCAGCGACCGCGAGATACAGAGGAGGAACAGCCCTTGACGGATCTCACTAGAGCCCAAGGTGAAGCCGAGGAGCAAGAGACAATGAATGACAAGATGATCGTGTGGAACAAGTTTACGTGCCGGGCAGCTGGACTTATGTCGGCACGACCTCAACCAACCGACAGTGTAAAGGTGACGGAGTTGGCCAGCCAGGCCAAATGTCGGGACGTGAACAAGTGGGTGAATAACCGGGCAGGATCGGTTGAGCGTCATGACCCCTTAGCAGTGTCGAAAGTGACAAGGATGGCTGAGACGCCGCCTCAGATACCGTCGTTGGAAGGGGCTCGCCGGAACAAGACGAGCAAAAACAATAGGAAGAGATTGAGTGAGCACCGCAAGAAAGGTCGCAAGCGCAGCTCGAAATACACAGGATAAGTGCTGAGGTCGAACCGGAATGTGTTTGATAGTGCTAGATGTTAAGTTAATGTGGTTGTAATTCTAGTGTCACAACTGTATGTCAAGCGAGTCAAAATGTCTGTTACGGTGATGTGATGTGTAGTATTGTATAATTGTTGTAATGAGAGAACTTTGTACATTTGTATTGTTTGGAATATGTGATGGAGTGTTGCATTCATGTACATGTGGCTATATTTCATGTGTTGTGGAATAGAATTGCAATGTACAGTTGTATTGAGTGATATATTGTGAATGTGACGTGTCATGAGTGACGGACTATGTTACCGTCTTTAAGTGTGTGGTGACTGTTCGCGCTCGTTTATGTGGTTTTGACTATTATGAGATAATATTCTTAAAGTTGGGGCAGTGTCACAGAACGAGCGCTCAAAAAGGGCGCGCCGCCAAATTCCCGCGACGAAACGCCGGAGTGACGCTGCGAGGTCAAAAGAAAAAGAGAAAAAAGAAAACAAGCTCCCCGGGCACGCTCCCTCTCCTCTCGGAAGCGTGGCTTCGCCGACGAACCTCCTCACCCCACATCGGCGGCCGAGCAAGCACTCGAAATTTCTAGAAGGAAAGAGGCGTGGTCATGCCGGGTTAAGTCATCCATCGCGGACGGCCTTCGAGCCGTCTCGTCCTCTACCCAGCCTTTGCTGCGTATCGTGCCGACGAAATGACGAGAACTTTCTGGAATCTCGCGCGGAGGGTATTTAATCGAGCAGCCGAGGTGAGAGATCAGGAGAAGACGGAAGTTAGCGTCAGAGCGCGTAGGCATTCCGCCGGGTAGTCGGCGAAGGTTTTCTCCGTGGAGACAAAGCAGGAGAAGAAGATGATTTCCACCTGAGGGGTGACGACTCGAGCTACAGGCAAGAGTGTGTGTTTACCGCTATCGAGCGAAGACGCGTGGCAACAGCTGCGTGTGTGAAGCCGACGTGTTTCCGGCGAAGAAGTTGAAGCTTGGGGAGTGGCCGATTGAAGACGCGAGGTTTCTTGGAAGAGAAACCTCGGCGAGGTTTCCTGGAAGAGAAACTTCAGGGGCAGCGGAACGACAACAACGCTGGACTTTGAGTGAGTGATTCTCGGAAGAGCATCATCCAGACTTTTGTTCCAAGAACTTTGGACTGAATAGGTTTTCCATCTCTTTAGTCTTTAGGTGTCTTGGTTGTTTAATGCATGCGACTGCATTGTAGTGTGTATTGTTGTCTGTGTCCGTTGTTTCGAGTGTGGCTGATTGTACTGTGTAGTACGTTGTTTGATTGGTGACATATTGTACTCAACTATTGTGGAGTGCGCATACTTGTGTATTGTTTTCGATCTGCCATTAGTGAGGATATAATTTTGTTTGTTTATCAACTCTCGGCTCCGACTGGTTCTTTGGGCCACAGCCGGCGTCCGCGGGCGCGCCAAAAAGGACCACTTCTAAATTGTCCATGCTTTCGTGGTGCGGTTCGGGGGGCCGATATTTCGGCCCTTGGAATTAGCCCGGCGATCGCCTCCCGAATTAACGGGACCTGTGTGACAGTCTGTCTGTCAGTCTATCTATCTATCTATCTGTCTGTCTGTCTGTATCTGTCTATCCATCTGTCTATCTATCTATCTATCTATCCATCTATCTAGCTATCTATCTATCTAGCCACCTATGACTTTTCGCTCTCTTGGACGTTTCCATAGTGGTATCAATACCACTATGGAAATACCACTACCAGATGCAGCGATGGCGTAGCGGTTAAAGCATCCGCTTCGCATGCTAAAGGTCCGTGGTTCAAATCCCGGTGCCGCGCAGTTCCCAACAAGATAGAAACAATCCACGTGGTGATAAAACTGCATTAAGGGGCTGGGGTGTGGCCTCACCGGTAACCACCACCGGGAATGCACTCCCTCACCAGAGAAGTATTGGCCACCCTGGTGCAGTATCTGGCCACTACCTTCCACATACATAGTCAAATAACTCATGGCCCTCAGTCCCCAGCAGCTGCGAAGCAACTGACCACGCCGGCGGTCCGATCCGATCTGCAACGCAGCAGAGGTTGTAAGAATCTCTGGATCCGGACAGGCCGCCATTGGAACCTGAACTTGGCAACATTTAACACTAGAACCTTATCTAGTGAGGGAAGTCTTGCTGCACTATTCGAGGAGCTAGAGGGTGTTAAATGGGATGTAAGAGGACTCAGTGAGCTTAGGAGGACAGATGAGGCCTGTACGGTGCTACAAAATGGGCACGTCCTTTGCTATAGGGGCTTGGCTGACAGAAGAGAACTGAGAGTCGTGTTCCTAATTCACAGAAACATAGCTGGCAACATAGAGAAATACTATAGCATTAACGAAAGGGTGGTAGGTATCGTAATTAAACTGAATAAAAGATACAAGATGAAGGTGGTACAGGCTTACACACCTACATCTAGCCACGATGACGCTTCAGTTGAAAGCTTTTATGAAGACGTGGAATCGGCAATGAGTAAGGTAAAAACACAGTATACTATACTGATGGGAGACTTTAAAGCAAAGGTAGAAAAGAAGCAGGCTAGAGACTAGGCAGTAGGATATTATGGCATCGGCACTAGAAAGTACAGAGAAGAGCTACTAGTAGAATTCGCAGAACGCAATAAATTACGGATTTTGAACACCTTTTACCGAAAACAAGGAAACCGCAAGTGGACATGAAGAAGCTCTAATGGCGAAAATAAGAACGAACTAAACTTTATAATGAGTGCACACCCAGGCATCGTGCAGGATGTGGAAGTGGTTGGCAAGGTACGATGCGGTGACCATAATATGCTAGGGTCTCGAACTCGCCTAGACTTGAAGAAGGAATGACAGAAACTGATACGCAAGAAGCCAATCAATGAGCTAGCACTGAGAGTGAAGGTATAGGAATTCATAGTCTCGCTGCAGAACAGTTACCCGGGTCGTAATGAGGAAACAAACTTTAGCGTAGATACAATGAATGATAATCTGACGAGTATCATTACGGAGCGTGCAGTGGAAGTTGAAGGCAGGGTAGTTAGACAGGACACTAGCAAGCTTTCCCAGGAAACGAAGAATCTCATTAGGAAGTGTCAAAGCATGAAAGTCTCAAGTACAACAGACAAAATAGTACTGGCAGAGCTTTCGAGGTTGATTAATAGGCGTAAGGTATGCGATGTAAGAAGGTATACCATGGAAAGAATTGAACGCGCTCTGAAAAACGGAGGAAGCGTCGAACCTGTGAAGAGGAAACTTGGGATAGGCGAAAATCGGATGCATGCACTAAGGGACAAAGAAGGCAAAATAACTACCAGTATGGATAGGATAGTTGAAATAGTGGAGCACTTTTACAGAGATCAGTACAGTAGCCAGGACAACTAGGACCTTAATACTATAAGAGCTAGCAGTAACCCAGATGCCACCCCACCAGTAATATTAGAAGAAGTCAGAAAAGCATTGGAGAGCATGTAAAAAGGGCCAAAGCTGCTGTTGAGGATTATGTAACATCAGATCTGCTGAAAGACGGAGGACAGATTGGGTTACAAAAACTAGCCGCCCTATTTACAAGGTGTCTCCTGACGGGAAGAGTATCAGAGTCTTGGAAGAATGCTAACATCCTCTTGATACATACGAAAGGAGATGACAAAGGACTTCAAGAATTACAGGCCGATCATCTTGCTCTCTGTAGTATACAAGCCATATACAAAGGTAATTGCTAACAGAGTAAAGAAATTATAAAAATTCGATCAACCAAAGGAACAAGCAGGATTTCGAACAGGCTACTCAACAATCGACCACATTCATACTATCAATCAGGTAAGAGAGAAATGCTCAGAATATCACCAACCACTATACATATACTTCATAGATTACGAGAACGCGTTTGATTCAGTAGAAATATCAGCCGCCATGCAGACACTGCGGAATCAGGGCGTCGATAAAGTATATATTATGAGACCACGTCCGGTATGGCAGCAACCAGGTTATCCTTTTTTTAATCCAGACGCACGAGCCAGAGAGCCAGCCCGCGTGACATACGATGATGATCACTACAATGATTTGGTCACACAGATGAAGATGAAGTACATAGTCAGCGCTCACACTATTTTCCCCCCTTCGCGAAAGAGGGCAGCAAGTTAGAAAGGGTTGGGACGCCGAATATATCGTTTCAGTCGAGAGACGTGGGCGATCTCGGTGTGGCGCGACGACGATCAGAAGCCGCGTTGACAGGAGCAACGCGATAGTTGACTTCAGATGTTCGTTCCAGGATGGTGTATGGACCGAGATACCGGTGAAGGAATTTTTCGCAAAGCCCAGGTACACGAACAGGTGTCCACAAAAGGACTTCGTCGCCTGGGCGGAACACAACAACTTGACGCTTCGCATCAATGTCGATTTTTCTCTTGTCCTGAATGGTAGCAGTGTTGGCGCGGGCGATTTCACGGCAGCGGGCGACGCGAGCGGCGAGCTCTTCCGGGAGAGATGAAGATGGATTGGAAGATGTGGACAAAAAGGTGGTGTCCAGAACAAAAGTTGGTACACGGCCATACACGAGAAAAAAGGGCCGAAATTCGTTGTACGCTGTATGGCAGTGTTATATGCGAACGTGACAAAAGGAAGTATTGTATCCCAGTTTTTGTGATCTGGTTGCACGTACATAGAGATCATGTCGGACAAAGTTCGGTGAAAACGCTCAGTCAGACCATTAGTTTCTGGGTGATACGCTGATGTGGTCTTGTGTATGGTGTTAGAGGCCTTTAAGACTTCAGCAAGGACATGTGAAAGAAATGTCTTGCCACGGTCACTAAGGAGCACACGCGGTGCTTCATGTCGTAAAATAATGGCGCGAAGGAAAAAATCGGCTACTTCAGAGGTAGCACCAGATGAAAGAGCTGCCGTCTCCGCGTAGCGAGTTAGGTGGTCTACGGCAGTAACAATCCAGCGGTGACCGGCTAGCGTAAGCGGAAGAGGTCCGTATAAGTCTATGCCCACAAATTCAAAGGGAGTGGACGGACACGGCAGTGGTTGCAGTGGCCCCGCGGGAAGAGACGTGGTACGTTTCCGGTGCTGGCATGACAAACAGGAAGCGACGTACTTGGCGACAGAAGTGGAGAGGCCAGGCCAAAAGCAGCGAGTCCTGAGGCGGTCGTAGGTCTTGTGGAACCCTAAGTGGCCAGCTGTCGCATCGTCATGAAACGCTTGTAGAACTTCCAGACGAAGTGAGCGAGGAATGACGGGAACCCATTGGTTACCGAGAGGATGGTAAATTTGCCGACATAATGTTCCCTCTTGAAGCTTGAAACGGGCAAGTTGTCGTCTTAGGCGGCTGTTTGGAGCACGCGATAAGCCAGTGAGCCGATCGATGATTGTGCGGCAGTAGGTATCGGCATGTTGGAGCGAGGCGAGATCTGTGGATGAAAGAAGGTCCGCCGAGGCAACTAACTGTTTCGAAGGAGCAGCCGTCTGTTTGGTCACTTTGGCAGGCGGTGACGAACAGATGGAAGGTGACACTTCGGCGCTTTGCGAGAGCGGGCAACGGGACAAAGCGTCGGCATCTTGGTGCTCTCGGCCCGACCTATATGTGACGCTGTAGTCATACTCTTGCAATCGTAGTACCCAACGGCCAAGGCGTCCCGACAAATTTTTGAGAGACGATAACCAACACAGAGCATGATGGTCAGTCACTATTGTGAAATGCCGGCCGTATAAGTAAGGACGAAACTTTTGTATGGACCACACGATGACGAGGCATTCTTGCTCAGTGATGCTGTAGTTTCGCTCAGCATGTGACAGAGTACGGCTCGCGTAGGCCACGGCTTGTTCTTCGGAAGCGTGGTTCCGCTGAAGAAGGACAGCACCGATGCCAAGTCCACTTGCGTCAGTGTGTAGCACAGTAGGTGCTGCAGGGTCGAAATGGCGAAGCACTGGCCGTGATGTGAGGCATCGCTTGAGGGTGTGAAAAGCGGCTTCGCAGTCATCCGACCAGACACAGGGTGCGCTCGTGGTCAGAAGTTTGTGCAGAGGAGCCGCAATAGTAGCGAAATCACGTACAAAGCGGCGGAAATACGACGCTAAGCGAAGGAAGATGCGGAGGTCTTTCTGTGTGGTTGGTGTAGGAAAGTGCAGCACCACGGCAACCTTGTCGGGATCCAGCTCAACGCCATGTTTACTGACGACATGACCTAATACCTTGATGCTGTGACTGGCAAACCGACACTTCTTAGTGTTGAGCTGGAGACCGGCCTTAGCTAAACACGTGAGGACTTCGTCTAGCCGTTTCAGGTGCTGTGAGAAGCTCGACGAAAAAATGACAATGTCGTCCAGGTAGCAAAGGCAGGTCTTCCATTTTAATCCCCGCAGTACCGTGTCTATCATCCGTTCGAATGTGGCTGGGGCATTGCACAGGCCGAAAGGCATTACATTGAATTCAAAGAGCCCATCTGGCGTAGCAAACGCAGTCTTCTCTTTATCAGACTCGTGAATTGGAATCTGCCAATAACCGGAGCGCAAGTCGAGACTTGAAAAGTACTCGGCACCTTGTAAAGTATCAAGAGCGTCGTCAATGCGAGGCATTGGGTAGACGTCCTTACGAGTGATTTTTTTAATGATCTGTAATCAATGCAAAACCGTACCGAGCCATCCTTTTTTTTCACTAGTACGACAGGAGAAGACCATGCGCTTGTCGAAGGCCTGATGACGTTGCGCGCGAGCATGTCGTTGACTTGTTCTTCTATAAGCTTGCGCTCAGAAGCCGACACACGGTAAGGGCGGCGGCGAATCACACGGGATCCATCGGTGTCGATACGATGGGCGGTCACTGTTGTTTGACCCAGACCTTCGGAACAAACGTCAAAGCAAGTTTTGTGCTTCATTAATAACGCTAGCAAGGCATCCGTTTGCGTTGGGTTGAGATGTTCACACAAAGTGGCCTTGAGAGCAGGAAATGCATCTTCCGCTGGCATACACTTTGAGAATGACGAAGCAGATGAACCAGTGACGACACAAAGCGGTGCTTCTTCGGTAATACTGGCAACAGTGGTCCCCTCAGGCAAAAGAAGTGGTTCTGGCGTCGTGTTGCAGGCCGTGATGCTTGCATAACCACGGGAGAACCGCACTAAACAAGATGCGATGGTGATCCCTCGAAAAATGCAGCGCTGGCAAGGAGCAACCAGAGCGTCACCATCTAGAATGTCACGTGACTTAATCGTAAGGACACGCTCTCGTCCGGGAGGCAGGAGGAAATCCGCAGCTGTCACAAGGTTGGGCGACGAAAGGTCAGCAGCAGAAGAAAGCTCAGTGTCCGTAATACGAATGAGGGGCCGACCACACGAAATTACAGCAGACGCCGCTGACAAGAAGTCCCAGCCTAAGATTATCTGATGAGCGCACGAAGACAGCACAGCCGATTGTATGTGATGACGGATTCCATTGATGAGAATACGAGCAGTGCACAACCCGGCCGGGCGAATTGGACTGTCATTAGCACCGCATAACATGGGACCGGCATAAGGAGTTTGCACTTTACGCAGGCGAAAACACAATTCACGATCAATTACAGAAATTGCGGCTCCAGTGTCTATAAGGGCGTCAACAAAAACACCTTCCACAGAAACAGGCAGTAAATTAGCTGGACGAGACGGAGGAGTTGTAGCGTTCCGACGACAAGCAGTTTCCCCTCCAAAAACTACACCTTCTAGTTTTCCGAGTCCCGAGAGATCGGAGTGGGACGCAAGGGTGATGACGTACGCCGAAATGGTGACGGAGAACGGCGGCGAGATGAACGAGAAGGATGAGGCCCAGCATGAGACCGTGGAGGGGAGGGCGACTGACGGAAGGTGGATGGATACGGTGCGGAATCGTATTCATCGGGTCTCGGGGAAAAGTCTCTCTCGTAGGCTGAGTAACCACGTCGTTCATCCTGCTGACGGCGGCGGCAGAAACGGGATATATGACACCTTATGCCACAGGAGAAGCAGATGGAGCGGGGAGGACGCCATGTAGAATAGTGGCGTGGCCTTGGCGCTTGCGTTGTCATCGCAGCCACATGGTCGCACCGACGTCCGCAGGCACGGTTGGAACTAGTGCAGGGACCCGCGATGCAACTTCTGCGTACGAAGGCACTGGAAAGCGCACAGGAGACGGGGCATGTGCAGCGCTTGTCATTGATGCCAGTTCGTCCTTGATTATCTCTCGCAGGTTGGGAGGAGGTGTGTGGACAGACGCAACGGTAGGGTTGCCTGGAATAAGGCCGTGAAGTTCTTCTCTGACAATTGTGCGGATAAGGGCCCGCAATTTATGTTCTTTGGTAAAGCGAGCGTCGCAGGAGGCGTGTGGAAGGCGCATGGAATGAAGCGCGTCCAGGCGTTGGCATGTAGTGATGACGTCCCGGACGGTAGTCGGGTTCTGAATTACGAGAGCATTGAAGGCCACAGAGTTGATGCCTTTCAGTAGATGTCGGACGCGATCGGCCTCCGTCATGTCATTTTGTGCTCGGCGACAGAGAGCCAGAATATCTTCAATGTAGGACGTATACGATTCGTCGTCCCCTTGAATGCGGGTTGCGAGCTTCTGTTTCGCTACTACAGAACATCCTGCAGACGTACCAAATACCTGACGGAGATGCCCCGTGAAGGCCGACCAATTGGAGAAGTCGCTCTCGTGGTTGTAATACCAGGTTTTAGCGACGCCATCGAGGTAAAAAGGAACGTAGCGCAGTTTGTGCGCCTCGTCCCAATAATTACAAACGCTGGTTCGATCATAACTGTCGAGCCATTCTTCGACGTCTTCGTTGCGAAGGCCGGAAAATACCGGAGGGTCTCGATGAGAGGTACTCACGGTGTAGTGAAGCCTAAGTGGCTGAGAAGGAGTGGTTGCAGCAGTGGGCGGGTTGGGTTCTGCCATTGCTGTTGCTTGAGGGCACAACCGTTGACCAGACCGGAGCTCCAGGGGTGACGGGTAGAGCAGGAGGACGTGGGAACCAAAGCACGCTCCACCACTTATGAGACCACGTCCGGTACGGCAGCAACCAGGTTATCCTTTTTTAATCCAGACGCACGAGCCAGAGAGCCACCCCGCGTGACATACGATGATGATCACTACAATGATTTGGTCACACAGATGAAGATGAAGTACATAGTCAGCGCTCACAATATAAACATCCTGGCAGAAATCTACAGGGGATTAACTGCTACCATAGTGCTTCATAAACAAACCAACAGAATACCAGTCAAGAAAGGTGTAAAGCAGGGGGAAACAATCTCGCCAGTGCTATTTACCGCGTGCTTACAGGAGGTTTTCAGAAGCCTAGAATGGGAACAGTTAGGGATAAGAGTTAATGGAGAGTACCTTAGTAACCTGCGCTTTTCCGATGACATTGCATTGCTGAGTAACTCAGGAGATAAATTGCAACTCATGATTACGGAGTTAGACAAGGAGAGCAGAAAGGTGGGTCTAAAAATTATTCTGCAGAAAACGAAAGTAATGTACACAACCTCGGAAAAGAGCAGCGCCTCGAGATCGGTAATAGTGCACTTCAAGTTCTAGAAGACTATGTCTACTTAGGGCAGGTAATAACCGTGGAGCCGAACCACGAGATTGAAGTAACTAGAAGAATAAGAATGGGGTGGAGCGCATTTGGCAAGCACTCTCAAATTATGACAGGTAGATATCCACTATCCCTCAAGGGGAAGGTGTATAACAGCTGTATTTTGCCGGTACTTAGCCATGTAGCAGAAACCTTGAAACTTACAAAGAGGGTTCAGCTTAAATTGAGGACGACGCAGCGAGAAATGGAAAGAAAAATGGTAGGTGTAACCTTAAGACACAAGAAGAGAGCAGAGTGGATTAGGGAACAAACGGGGGTTAAGGATATCATAGCTGAAATCAAGAAGAAGAAATGGACATGGGCCGGGCATGTAGCGCGTACACCTAACCGCTGGTCATTAAGGGTGACTGACTGGATTCCCAAAGAAGGCAAGCGGCCTTCTCTGGGGGAGACAGAAGGTTAGGTGGGCAGATGAGATTAATAAGTTTGTGGGTATAAATTGGCAGCAGCAAGCACAAGACCGGGTTAACTGGCGGAACATGAAAGAGGCCTTTGTCCAGCAGTGGACGTAGTCAGGGTGATGATGATGATGATGATGATCAATACTAAACTTGGTGTGGCATAACATTACTGTATGATAAACATATTTGACTAGTCGTAGCATGAAAATATGACAGGTATGTCATGGATGTCATGATTTACATTTGATAGTCCTGCAGCTTTTTGCGGCGGTTTCGTTCACATGGCATGTTGCTAAACTTGTATGGTATTGGATAATTGCATGGCGAACACAAGCGACACACCCTAACAAGAAAACCATGGCATGCATGTAATGTAGCAACATGAATAATGACTACATGCCTCGCTCTTGTTGAGCTCGTGGCCGTTTCGCTAGCGTCATATATAGCAAATTTGGTATTAGAGTACGTGAATGGATGACGAAGGTATGTGACTGGTGCAAACATGATAACAATGAGATGCGTGTCATATAACAACATGACTACATGTCATGCTCATGATGCGCTGGCGGCCGTTTGGCTTGAATCACTACCGACTTTGCTATTACCGGACGTGAAGGGATTACGAAAGTATGATACTGGTACAAACATGATAAACATGGCATTCGTGTCATGAAACAACTTGACTACATGCTACGATCATGATGCATACGCGGCTGTTTCACTAGCTTCACATGTACCAAACTTGGTATTACGTGACGCAAAAGGACGACATGGGTAAATGAAGCATCCAAACATGATAATCACGACATGCGTCTCCTGTAACAACATGTCCACATGCCGCACTTTTGATGCACTCGCGGCCATTTCGCTAGCTTCACACATGCCAAATTGGGTATTACGTGACGCCAATGGACGACGAAGGTGTGTGACTGGAGCAAACATAATAATCATGAGATGCGTGTCATGTGAGAATAAAACTACATGCCAGAGTCAAGGAGTCAATACACTAAAGCCTAGTTCACACTGAAACATCCGCTTTCTACAGCGACCGAAATTCCTCTGCCGCCGAAACGCAGCGTTGTTCCCACTGGACGCGCCCTGCGCCGCCGAATATTCCATTTACTACCGGTCGAACGGGGGATGGATGCGCTGTCACCCGGTTGTTGTCGCAGCTCGCAAACGCCACTACGCTATCCGGTAGTGTATACTTCAACGATTCTCGTACGCAAGAAGCAAGAAAAGACAGTACTGCTTACTTTGCTGGCAAGGGGCTGTCTTGTAATGCACGAAGAGCAGAAAAACCACCGATGCCAGCGGCGTTGGTGGGTTCGTTTTGCTCTACAAGACCGCAACAAGCTCGGCCACCTCTTCCACGAAATACGGACGCAAAGTAGGCACAGAGTAGGTTAAGCTTCCGTTGGTTTCAACATTCAGTTACGTGCACTGTGGCAAAACAAGTGAGTAGGGCTTGGCCGCCATATTTCAAAATTCCTTGACTAGCGCTCCTATTGGTCCTCACTGACCGATTCGGCGGCAGACGCCGCAAAAATTGGTCTGAGAGCGATCGGCGCGGAGAGGGCCCTTTCGGCGGATCTCGCCGCCGCCGAATCGGATTCTGAGCACTTTCGGCGGCCGGAATGCTCTGTGTGAACGCGGCCTTAGACGTGACGTGGTGCGCGTGCTCGCCGGCGTTCATTTCGTCGCGTCACGCCGGCGTTGCTACGCCAGGCGCCAGTCCTGCCATATACTCGTAGGCGCATGCCGTGCTGCGTTGCTTTGACACATGCGCATTTCAGTGCGTCCGACGTCCCCCGTCACGAAAAGAGGGAAACGTGGTGTTTTCTGGGTAACGCATCGGCATGAAATTCAGCATGTCGCATTTCGCGTTGGTTGCCGTCGGGCCACGCCGACGGACGCTGGTCGTGCCAGGCGTCAGACTATTATAGAGTTCTCGCGTTTTGCTAACGCAGCGTCGCTGTGCCCAGCGTGCGCGCGCGTCAACGCTACATAAGAGTATACTGGGCCTTTCATGATGCCCTCGCGGCCGTTTTGCTAGCTCCTCATATACCACATTAGGTGTTACGAGACGTCAATGAATGACGAAGTATGTGACTGGTGCAAACATGATAATTCTTACACGCGTGTCTTGTAAGAACATGACAACATACCACGCTCATAGCGTGCCCCTGGCTGTTTCGCTAGCTCTACATATACTAAATTTGGTATCACGTGACGTCAATAGATGACGAAGGTAAAAAACACATTCAAACATGATAACCATGACACAAAAGACATGTACGCATAACATTTACCTCCATCTCATAACGTTGTGCTGATATTCAAAAGGCATATTCCCACTGTACACTGTACACTGGGTCTGCCTGTATTCCCAGTACACTGGATCTGCCAACTTTTGAATATTCAAAGAATTGGTGTAGAAACTACGACTTCGGCTCACACTTTTCATGGATTTTTTTAAGATATTTTAGGGGTGAAGCTTTTTAGACTTGCGTTGGTCATCATTTGCATGTATGCATGCTTGCGGTAACCACCTCACAGCATATCGAGGGAGTGAATGATGATGAGTGAGGCGAAGCTTCAGAGGGTTTTATCGGCAAACAGTCGAGGATCTGCTGGCTCCGTTTGTCCATCATCTGTCTGTATTTTTGACACATGCACGGATGAATGAATGGACTCACAGATAGAAGCGCAGATCCACCCATAGGCGGATGAACTGACGGACGGATAGGCGGATGTATGGGTGCATGGACGGCAAACAGGCGGATGGACAAATGTACGGACGCATGGGTGGATGCAAGGACGGACAAATGGACGCATGGACGCACGCAGGGACAGACACACAAACAGACGCAAAGATGAATTCATGGGTGAACGGACGGACGGAGGCACGCTTCACGCTTCTCATCAATCAATGTGTGGATATGCTGTGATTTTTTAAGTGAATATGAGCTACTATACTCTTTCATACGCTTGTCACACTGCACGTCTTGATTTCATTCAAATGGATTGACACTCCCATCTAATGACATTATGCAGCTACTACACAGAGCAATATGATGTCATTAGAATCTAATGACTTCGGCAATCAGATGAGTTCTAGAAATACTTTCATCATTACAGCAAACCTATTGCTTTCTCTCTAACCCAGTGACTATATAAGGGATGGCATTTGGTATTACCAATGTGACCCGCATTCATAGAAACACGTAACAAATGTTGCTTTTTAAGGGCATCTCTCAACCTTACGGAGTAGGCTGTACAGAAGCTTGTCACAACTTCTTTACTCTCCTCCTCAGTGGCGTCTAGCTGCCCTCACTGGCAGCGATAATGGAAGCAAGTGGACGCCTCTGTGCACGTGCCCTGTGTATGTCCAGCGATGACACCAGGGGCTTTTTTTTTAGGAACGAAGCTTCTTACGCCATGGGCCGTACGTCCCGTGTCATCGTAGTAGCCAGTTGCACTGCATTGCATGCCGATAATAACGGTGTCACCGCATATCCATGGAGCGAATGATGATGACTGGGGCGAAGCGTCCATCAGTCCGTCCGTGCTTCCATCTGTGCATCTGTCTGTCTGTCTGTCTGTCTGTCTGTCTGTCTGTCTGTCTGTCTGTCTGTCTGTCTGTCTGTCTGTCTGTCTGTCTGTCTGTCTGTCTGTCTGTCTGTCTGTCTGTTTATTCGTCCATCCGGCTGCATTGACCAGCAGACCAACAAATGGACTAACCAATGGACGGAAAGACGAACGCTTCTCCCCACTCATCATCATTCACTCCGTGGATACGAAAATTCCTGCACGTCTTAAAACAAAAAAGTTTTCTTTTCTACCACTCTACTAGTGCCATCCGAAACTTTCTGGCATTTACTTTTTTCTCGATTATCGACAGCGACATGAACAAAGTGCATTACTCTTTTCTGTGTAGCAGCTGCACGGGTAAAACGGCATTCTTTGTACCAAATGGCATTTAACCTGATGACATTAGCACCCCTGGTGGGATCCGGGAATTACATATGTAGCAAAAAATGGCAGTTATTTTCTTTGTTCCCGAAAGACTCGCGTTTTTCATGGTCCATCTTTAACTGCAGCTTTTGAGTTGGCGATCTACTTTTGGGATAGTATTTTTTCTTCGTGCTAAACCCATTGTTTGTTCAAAATGTGCTAGAAATTTCTCCTTACATGGATTATGCGTATTTTACCTAGTTACTCTTACCGAACATGCAGAATGTTTCGTTAATTTCTTCTCTTGGTGGAAATATAAACGCAATATCATTGCTTTCCATTATTTTTATGGTGAGTATTTTCCAGAGTGCGCGCGTTGTACAATTCTTAGCGGTGCACATATGTACGGTATTTTTTGAATGATGCGTGCACTGTGATATCGATTACTCGCTCCACTCTCTCTTGAAAAGAGGAAACTGACCAACCCCATTCACTGGGTTACCTTCCGTCGAGTCCTCTTCCACTAAAAACAATAATTCTCTCGTCAGTTGCAACTGATGCATGACACGCCCTTTCATCCAACATGTCCGGCAGTCTTTCCCAGTTGCCCGTTTTAGTGTTCATGATGAACGTCGTTTTTGTGGCAGCCATTTCGCCGCTCTTCCTGTTCAGTGTTGAGTAGCCACCTGTGAAAAAAACTGTTTTTCCAAATCCAGCCTGCTAAGGGGCGACTTTGTAACGAGTAAGTCAGTTTTCGACGCAAGGTATCTCAATGCAAAAATACAAAAACGACTAATATATTGCCGTTTTCTGCGATCAGTTAGCGCGAGTAGGGCATGGGAACTAAAAGTGCACTGCAAATTTCTATTAAACCACAAAAACTCATGAGGAAAATTGAAAATAAAAAGTATGTTTGTAAAAAATTTCGGGAGTGGTGCTAGCTTACCTGTTACAACAATGGTGTCATTATTGTGAGCCACTGCATGGTAGCTTCGGGGCTCTGGCATAACGTTAACCAGCGTCCACCAATCTTTAAGAGGGTGGTATTTCAGGACGGTCGAACCTAGGGTGCAACAAAATCAAAATGTTCGTGAAAAGCAGTTCTGTAGCCGGGGTAATCACGAAGGGGGTGGTTTGGGGATGTGCCCCCCTCAAAATTTTCAGTTATACATGCACACATAGAAACGCAAGCATGAACATGCATTTTGACGTAAAACGAATATATAAATTACTGTTCTCTCCCCTCCCCCACTCCTGAAAAATTCTACTTAAGCTAATAGTAAAAAGCCTACACGCCGTGATTCTTGATGTACCTGAGCCCAGAGGGTTTCGTGGGTCGAGTCCGCCTATAACCAAGATTACTGGGAAGCATGGGTCGCCTGGTTGTTGCGCCTGTTTGAGCTGGCGGAGCCCAGGCGACATCCACTCGGGAGTCATGCGCAGCCCCAAGGCGAGCCTGCGTTTCGAAGGATATTTCGTCACTGCGATCAGCTATAGCCTGCTGACTCCATTTGTATACCCTGCTAGCAACACGGGTGCGCACGTAATTATCAGGCGCTGTCGCTGAACACTGCTACTAGGATGCACAAAGTAATTGTGATAGCCTAGTCACACACATCGGAAAGGTGCTGACGCGAGCCAGCCACACTGACACACTCAAGACAACTCAGCTGCTATGTTTACGGAACCATACTGCACAATGTGTTAGTAAGTAGTGCAGAAGTGCCAGGGCGTCGGACTGGAAATGGATCAAGTTTTGTGGCTTTTGGAGTGACGAGATGGTACCCTCATGACGTATTGCCGAGTTTATGTAATAGGGCACATTTGTTTTCTTCGTCTGCCTATATAAAAAGCTGAGATTTCGGCAGTCGAGGGAGAATATTGTCACGCACCAAGGGCTGTGAAGACAAGACAGGAACCGCGGGGCAGGAAGACGCGAGCGTGTATCTTTAAACGAAGCGCTAACACACACTTCTTCTTTGTTCTTTTTTCCCTTTTCGGCTCGCTAGGGCTTGCAGGCACACAACTCTAGGTGGCATTATTCCCCCTCCCATCAGATCATCGACTCGATGCTCATACACAAGGTGATAGCAGGACCCATAAGGAAATAAAAATAAAGGGAGAAACAATACTTATAGTGCACAGGGCATATGCAGGTGCAAAAAAAAAGAAAATTGTGGGTGGTTGGTCATAAGAAAAAAACAATACAGTTCAAAGTTCGTTCGAGACCCTATGGACAACAAAAAAAATGTTTGCTGCCCTGGCACAATAACGCGAGTATTACTGCGTAAAATAAGGTTTTAAGCGGACGACATGCGCAATCTCTGTTCGTGGTGAGTGGCGCTAGGTCGTTGCCGAGCCTCCGTCTCGAATGACTTCGTAGTTGACCTCGTTCAACCACCGTAATACCTTGTAGGGTCCGAAGTACTTGCTCAGGAGTTTCTCACTGAGACCTCGCCGTCTAACAGGAGTCCAAACCCACACTTGGTCGCCAGGTTGATAGATAACTGGTCGATGGTGGATGTTGTACGTTCGGGAGTCTTTACATTGCTGCGATCTTATGTGCACGCGGGCTAGTTGACGTGCTTCCTCTGCTCGCTGAATGTAATCCTCGACATCAGGAGTTAGCAGCTCGTGCTGGTCGATGTCATAAGGAATCATGGCGTCTTGCATGGTTTGCACGTCTCGACCGTAAACGAGGCGGAAGGGTGTGAACCTTGTCGTTTCCTGGGTTGCGGTGTTATACGCAAACGTTACGTACGGCAGGATCTCGTCCCACGTTTTATGCTGCACATCCTCGTACATAGAAATCATGTCAGCCAGTGTTTTGTTTAGCCTTTCTGTCAAGCCGTTACTCTGTGGGTGGTATGCGGTTGTCTTACGGTGGTTCGTGTAACTGAGTTGGAAGATGTCGTCCAACAGTTTTGCCGTAAACGCTGTCCCTCGGTCAGTGATGATGACTGACGGGGCGCCGTGACGAAGCACTCTATGGTGCATGAAAAACTGGGCGACTTCAGATGCTGTACTGCGTGGCAGTGGCTTCGTTTCAGCGTAACGCGTCAAATAATCAGTTGTGACGATGATCCACTTGTTTTCAGAGTGAGACAAAGGAAATGGTCCAAGAAGGTCCATTCCAACTTGGTCAAACAGCGTACGCGGTGGGTAGATGGGTTGTAGGAGGCCTGCAGGCTTTACAGGTGGTGACTTGCGACGCTGACATTCGCGGCATCCTTTCACATAGCGTTTGACACAAGCTGCAAGTTTTGGCCAGAAATATAGCTGTCGTACCCTGTCGAGCGTCCGTGAGTATCCCAGATGGCCGGATGTCGGCTCATCATGGCAGGCTAATAGGATATCATCACGAAGGTCTTGAGGAACGACTAGAAGATAATATCTGCTGCCGGTACCGGTGTTTTTTTGTATAATATGCCGTGTCGTAAGCAAAATGACGGCCACGTACGGAAAAGTTGTCGAGGAACCGATATGGTGCTGCCTTCTAAATGGTCGATGATGGGCCTTAACTTGGGGTCCCCTCGTTGCTTACTGAGGAGGTCCGCCCCACTGTGAGTCCCCAGGAAGGCACTGTCGTCTTCTACAGCTGTATGGTCGGATTCCAGAGGTGCTCGTTATAGCGTTGTTGGAAATTGTTTGAACCTCCCGCGCGAATAGCGCGCGCACCAAGAGACGGAGAACGACGAGGAAGAAGATGAGAGCAAGGAAATAGTACACGCTCTTTTACCATGGATGCTGGCGTTTGCGTCTCCTTCATTTGGTGCCTTTAAACGCCGAAGCGTGGTTTTCCCACATCGATTTTGGTGCCGACGACCCGGGAATCAAGCCTACAACGACCCGAGCCTTTCATTCCTGGTGTGGGTGAGCTGCGCTGCGAGCTAGACCGACATGGAGCGAGCGAAGAGCAAGCGGGCCTCGCGGCGATCGATGAACACGAGAATCATCAACGAGGTCAACCAGGTGCTCCAGTCCAATGAGTTCGAGCTTTCTGGACTTCGAATGCTGCACGGCCGCCTACGCGCCAGCAACGTGGAACTTAAAGCCTTGAACAACGAGGTTGAAACCCTGATCACTGACGACCTGGCGGCAGACGACTATGAGGTGGTCATGCAATACGATGACGCCGCTAACAGTACTCTGGCGTTGCTCGAGCACCACATTGAAGTTCTGAAGACTTCTGCTACGCCGGCGTCGTCTACAACTCCAGCCATGGGCGCAAGGACCTGTGAGGGTGCACCGAGCGAGCATGAACGACTTCCACAACGTGAGTTCGGCGCACGACTTCCCAAGCTGGAGCTTCTTCGTTTCGATGGAAACGTGATCAAGTGGCAACCCTTTTGGGATATGTTCCTGCACTCCGTGCACGAGAACCCAAGGCTGTCCAACACAGACCGGTTTCACTACTTGGCCTCACTTCTAGATGGACCTGCAGCTCAGGCCGTCGCCGGTATTCAGGTGACAGATTCTTGTTACGATGACGCGCTGGAAATTTTGAAACGTCGGTTTGGCAACAAGAAAGTCATTGAGCAGAAGTACTTAGGAAATTTGCGCACGCTCAAACCAGTGAAATTAGCGAGTGATGTCACTGCTCTGCGCAAGCTTTTCGACACAGTTCAACTAAACAGGAGGGGACTGCGTAGTCTTGGAATCACGGAGTCATCCTACGCGGCTATGCTGAATGAAGTTCTGCTCAAAGTCATACCAGCTGACATTGTCGTAGAATACTTCAAAAAAGAAAGTATGGAGAACACGACGGAAATGAGCCAGGCTTCATCTGATCAGGAACTTGAGCAGCTGATGAAATTTCTCCGCATCGAAGTTGAATGTCGAGAAAAGAGTTCTTTAGTGAACAATTTGCCAACGACATCGAACAACAGCGTACCTGTATTAAATAGATCATTCAAGAAGCAGTCCGCGACTCCTACAGCATCCGTTCTTCAAAACAAGACACTATCTTCCCCCTCGTCCTGTTTTTTCTGCGCTGCTACCGATCACAAGACAGAGGACTGCACGAGTGACATGACTCTGGCCGAGAAGCGCAACAAACTTGTAACAGACGGTCGATGCTTCCGGTGCACGTCAAAAGGACATCTGGTCCGCAATTGCCGGCGGAGAGTGCACTGCCAAGCATGCAAGCGCAGACACGCCTCCTCGATGTGCAATGCTAGTAGCTCTGAAACACCATCAGTGACTAATGCTCAGAAGAAACCGAATGCTACGGTGCAAGTTTCCACTCAGAGAGCTTCAGTTCCCCGACTCATCAATGATGTTCTTCTCCAGACTTTTCGAGCTTGGGTAACGACTTCATCTCATTGTTGCTATATACGCGGTGTTCTCGACAATGGAAGCCAGCGAACGTTCGTCACTGAGAGCGTCGCTTCCAAGCTAAGTCTACCTGCTGTTGCCGAGACCGAACTCGCCATCAGTGCGTTTGGTAGAGCGAGCGACCCAACCCGACGATTCAAAATGGTCAAGATCACGCTCCGCAGTCAGCACGACGACCTAACCATTGACATTGAGGCCATAGTGGTGCCCTTTATTTGCGAGGAGATGATTGAAGCACCAAGGCAGAGTCGTCTTCTTCAAGCCATCGCAGCGGAGGGGAAACATCTGGCTGACGCAGTCGTTTACCCGAGTGTAGATTGTGAGCCAGGTGTGAGTGTCCTCATTGGATCGGACCAGCTTTGGAAGTTGATGCCCAACACGAGTGAAGTGAGGTGGGATGAAGAAAACCCTGCCTTACTCGCCATTAACACAAAGATGGGCTGGACTCTACAAGGCCCCTTAGCTGGTGGTGGAAGCACGAGTAACAAAGCAAGCACCCAAGTATGTGTTCTTCGAACAGGTTCCCACGAAGACGACCAGATCGCCTTCCCATTACAAAGATTTTGGGACCTCGATGCTATCGGAATTGCCGACACGCCGACGTCTCAGTGCAACGCAGATATTTTGGAAGAATTCAACAACACTACCAAGCTTCGGAAAGGACGCTATGAAGTTGCGTTGCCATGGAAATCACCTCTCGTCGACATGGCCGACAATCGCAAAGTAGCCCTTTCGAGGCTCCATGGACTCGTCAAGCGGCTGTCACCAAACGACGAAGCCATGAGAGCCTACGATAAGGCTATCAGGCAGTATGAGGTGGACGGTCATGCTGAAAAAGTTGAAGATGCCCCTTATTGTACACAGCACCTATACTACATGCCGCATCGAGAGGTAATCCGCGAAACATCTACGACGACGAGACTTCGCGTAGTCTTCGACGCATCATCGCATGCATCAGGAGCTTGTTCTCTCAACGAACAACTCGAAAAAAGGTCCTAATCTGAATGCCGACCTTTTCAAGGTTTTGATCCGGTTTCGCCTTTTCGCCATCGGAATTACAGCAGACGTGCAGAAGGCGTTTCTACAAATCAGCATTCGAGAAGAAGACAGAGATGCTCTTCGTTTCTTGTGGTTTGAAGGGCTACCAATGTCAGGCAGACCACTGCCAAAAATACAAGAAAGCGAATGACCAGAGTTCCATTCGGCACCTCCGCAAGCCCTTTCCTACTATCTGCAACGTTGAAATACCATTTCGATCACGTTGAACAAATTTACCAAGTAACGGCCGCAAAACTGAAGGCAAGCTTCTACGTCGATGACCTAGTTTTCGGAGCTTCAACGACAAAAGAAGCGCTACAACTCTACGAAGAGACGAAGGCCATAATGGAGCTGGCCGGAATGAAAATGCAGAAGTGGTCAACAAACTGCGACCTGTTAAGAGAGAAGCTCAAGCAAGCAGGAGAGACGTCAGCTGAGCAGGTCACACAATCTAAGGTTCTTGGGGCTATCCTGGAACTACACCGACGACACCATTTCGGTGAAATTTGACTCTGTGACGAAAGTCTTAAAAGCGGGACTTTGTACCAAGCGAACTGTGCTTCAGGCTTCATCACGAATTTTTCGACCCCTTGGGACTGCTAGCACCGTTCACCATTCGAGTTAAAATACTTTTTCAGAAGATATGGATGCAAGGACTCGACTGGGAAAAGCGTTCTCCCCGAGACATTGAAGATCGAGTGGGACAAGTGGACTGTCGAACTTCAAGACCTCAAAGACTTTAGAACCAAGAGGTATCAACTAGACAACATCAGCCCTGATAAAAGCACTCACCAGCTGCATATATTCACGGACGCTAGCCCGTGTGCCTACGGAGTGGTGGCATACATACGAGTGGAAGACAGTACTGGAGCGGTTCGACTCCAGCAGCTGCTCGCTAAGTCTCGGGTCGCTCCAATCAAGGGTCTCACTTTACCACGCCTGGAACTCGTCGCTGCAGTTCTTGGAGCTCGACTTCTTAAGCTACTCGTGGATACTTTGCCACACACAAATATAGAATACTTCTGCTGGACCGACTCCCAAGTTTGCTTGAGTTGGATCAAGTCTACAGCCACAAGTGGAAGCCCTTCGTTTGTAACAGGGTAATTGAGATCCAAGGGCTCACAGACCCGAGTCGCTGGAGACATTGCTCTGGAAAGACAAACCAGCCGTTTAGTTACAAGAGGGATATCAGCGCATCACCTTTGTACTAGCGATTTATGGTGGCATGGGCCTGACTGGCTATCTGGTACCCAAGAAACGTGGCCGGCAAGTGAAGCTGGTCCTCATGAGTCAACGGATGAAATATGTAGATCAAACGACGAAGACACAACAATTTTGGCTTGTCAATGCTCGCAAGCAGAGCCACTTTTCGAGCTCGACAAGTACAGCAGCTGGATACGAGTTGTTAGAATCACAGCTTGGATTCGAAGATTTATTCACAATTGTCGAGTGCACACCAGTCGTCGTCTGATGGGCCCACTCACTGCCCCTGAGATAAAAGAAGGCGAGTTTACATGGATGAAGAATGCGCAAGCGGAAGCCTTTAGTATAGAACTCGCCTCATTGTTAAAAAACCAACCACTATCTAAGGCATCCCGAATTCGTGATCTGCATCCATTCCTGGACAATGATGGGATTTTAAGAATCAAGACCCGGCTTGACAACGTAAAAACATCAGAATACGTGAGGTGCCCGATTCTACTACCAGCTGACCACCGCTGCACATACCTCATCATCGACCGCACGCACCGGCGCCTGCTGCACAGTGGTGTAAACGATACCCTTTCAGAGCTACGCGAGTGTTTTTGGGTGATTAAGGGCCGCCAGTGTGTGAAAAAAGTGCTCTCTAGGTGCAAAGTGTGTGCTAGATACAAGCTCCAACCTGCAACAGCCCCTACCGCACCACTGCCGACCGACAGGGTTAAGAGATCACACCCTTTTCAAGTTGTGGGTGTTGACTTTGCAGGTCCAGTTTTTGTGAAAGGAACCAGTCCCGTGAAGGCCTATATCGTTATTTTTACGTGTGCCGTCGTTCGGGCGATCCATTTGGAGTTGTGCTCCGATATGACGGCGGGGTCATTTTTAATGGCTTTCCGTCGGTTTGTGTCGCGACGCGGCTTGCCTAGTGTTATTTATTCCGACAATGCTCTAGCTTTTCATGCTGCCAGTCGCGACTTAAAAGTGATGTACAGAGCTTTGAGGGACTTCCAAGTACAGGACTTTTGCTCTACTAACCACATTACCTGGAAATTCATTGCAGAACGTGGTCCTTGGTGGGGTGGATTTTGGGAGAGGATGATTCGCACTGTTAAAAGCTGCCTACGGAAAATTCTAGGGAAAGGTTGCTTTGATTTCGAGCAGCTTGTGACCATTCTTGCCGAAGTAGAAAATGTAGTGAATTCTAGGCCATTAACGTACCTCTCCGCTGACGCTACCGATCCAGCTGTACTTACACCTTCGCACTTTCTAACCGGTAGGAGGTCTACTACACTGCCTAGTGATAATACTGCTGAAACGTCGGGAACTCGCTCCGATACTTTAAAGCATTGGAAGTACAGGCAGCAAATAGTGGCTGATTTTTGGAAGCGTTGGTATAAAGACTACCTCTTGTGCTTGAGGAGTGCACACATTAGGCGAGTACAGCCTTGCAACCAGCTTAAGGTTAACGATGTAGTCGTCATTAAGGAAGACAAGGTGCCCATAACTTTTTGGAAAGTTGGTAGAGTTACGGACGTGTACTTATCAAGTGATAATCACGTTAGAGCCTGCAAGATTGTCTTGGCAGGAGGTACGGAAGTTACGAGGCCAGTACAACTTTTATGCCCGTTGGAGCTGGGCGATTGAACTTTCGGGCGCGGAGGATGTTGGAAATTGTTTGAACCTCCCGCGCGAATAGCGCGCGCACCAAGAGACGGGGAACGACGAGGAAGAAGATGAGAGCAAGGAATAGAACACGCTCTTTGATCATGGATGCTGGCGTCTGCGTCTCCTTCATTTAGTGCCTTTAATCGCCGAAGCGTGGTTTTCCCACACGGCTATCCATGCGCTCTACCTCCAGTTCGGTTTGAACGTCTTTATTCCAACTTGCAACGCCCTCTTTTATTTGCGCACGGTGTTCGGATAGGGTTTCGTACTGAGTGTCGTCGCGTTTCCTAAGCTCTCGAAAGCGATCACAGTCTGTTATGCGAAACTGCCGCAGTTTGTGTGTAGATACGTTTATGATCGTCTGTGTGATATAAAGGTCACTTCCCAGATTCTCACCCAGGTTAGTCCACGTGGGTTGTCCCGCGCACCTAACCATAGTAAGGTCCGGGGTGCTATCCCGCGTAACCGAGTTACCTACCCGGTGTAGTGGAAATGGAATCGGTTAAGAGAGTGAATCTATGTGTGTGAATTTGCGGTACCAGGGCATTGCCCTTACGGGAAGAGGCCGGGGTACCCAAACTTGGGATGCGTGGCATTAAAGTCTTCAGTGATTATCAACATATGGTCTCCTGCAATTTTGCTCGCTCGGTGAAAGAGGCCCTGAAATGTAGTTTGTTTGTCTTTGGGTGTACTATATTCGTTGAGAATAAAGACTGACTTTTAGGCATTGAGTTTAGAATTAACTCTATCATAATGTGTTCGTCTTTGAGATCGGGGCGGACCTCATGGCGAACATATGCGTACTTTTTTGGAGATGAGCGTCGCTATCCCACGCGTCCCCGCTTGATGGTACGCTTCGGTGTGATAGGTACGCAAAACGGGCTCGGCAGTCAGCGTTTCTTGTAATAGAATTACGGCAGGCCGATTGGCACTAGATTGAATTGTTGCAAGGCTGCCTTCCGCTTGGGAAAGCTAAAGCAATTCCACTGCCAAATTAAAAGATTGCATGTGTTAGCCATCATTACTGCGTAGGGGTTGTCGCACGAACCGCCGCGTGCTGTTCTAGTATTTGTAACCGCGCGTGAAATTCGGTGAGCTGGAGGGTGTGTGGGTCAAATCGGCAACGCGGTCTGCTGCGATGTCTGCGCGTAGGCGGGCAAGTGCATGCCTATATCAAATTAGGCATGGTAACGGGCTCGTCCGAGGGGTTGTCGGCCGCGCGACGCTTCGCAGGGCGATTAACGTTCGACGAGTTAGTGGGAAGCGGGTTCAAACGGCCGGAGCGGCGGGCGTCGGCGTCCTCGACAGCGCGTTCACTCGGCTGCTGCATGTCTTTAATGAGTGCTTTGAAGTCTTCGTTTTCTTTGCGCAGCAACGGTAGCTAGTGTTTGAGCTCACGAATCTCATCGTTTTCATGCTGTGCCAAGTTACCCAACCGCGCCTAACCGCGAGTCTCACCTTTACTGGTGACTCGATCGGCCCAAGTAGGCGTTGCAGTCGGGTTCTTGGTGTTGGTAGGCCGGTACTTTGTCGGTGGAGTTGGGGATGGTCACTTGGGCGTCGGCTGTTGCGTGGCCGAGTCTCTTTGGGTATGTTGGTTGTTGTTACGACGGCGTCTGCGGCGGCGTCGACGTCGAACGACGTAAGGGACTTGATAGCGATTGGGCATGTGCGGTCGCCCGTAATGTGGGCCTGGCCGCACAATGCGCACTCGGGTGTCACACACTCATGGTCCGGTCCGGTGGGTTTGATACCACAGTGTTCACAGACTTTCTCAAATGGGGTAGGGCCGACGTCTTGTCGATGCCCGACGCGGCCATAGTGCCGACAGGTGTTGAACTGTCGCTTGTAGAGCGTGCAACGCAGCAGGAGCATGCCGCAGCGCAAATAGTTGGGGGTCTTTAAGTCCATCGAAGAGAAGGATGATGGTGGTTGTATCCTTGATTAGTCGTACCCCCATTGACTTGGGGTTATATTTTCAGATGAACAGGCGTTTGTAGCTCCGAGTCTGGGAGGACAGCGTCGACCCCTCGGACTACGCCTCGGCTGGTGGTGCCAGACGCCGCTACGTAAGCGGATACTGGATGTTCTCCGCTCCATGCGAACCAATTCCTCGCACTTTGGCGTACGCTTCGGTCGTTGTAGGTTCGGCGTGCTGATCACAAAGATATTCTGTGTGTCGTTAGGGCAAACGATATCTTCCTCTGCCGCCGTTGGCGGGAGTCGTGCAGCGAGTAGTAGAGCTTGCAAGAACTTAAGCTTGTTGCACCTACGTACCACCAGGCCCCCTCCGAGGCGGATGATGACACGGTTGTGGTCCGTTTGGGAGCGGGGGGAGTCGGCTGGCGGCTGCAACCCTCGTCACAGCTCCGGTCACTGGGCGCCAAAGCGGGCGCCGGCTGGCTTTGCCGGTGGTAGTAGTTGAAGACTTTGCTCGACGTCGGATTGCGTCGATCCAGCCAGGCGCACTGGCTTCCTCTTCAGTGATCGTTTCTCCATCCACCATGGCTTCGGGCATGATGACGGCGCAGGAGCGGGACGCGCCGGCACAGGGGTCCGTAGCCGTGTTGGGCCTACTCGAGGCTTAGCAAGTGAAGGCGAAACGTTGGTTGAAAAGGAAAAGGGTTGCCCGGGCCAAAATTGGCATCAGGGTGTTCCCCTAAACTGAGCGAAAACGTTGGTGAATAATTAGGGAAAATTGAAACTCAGCAGACCTGCAAGAAGTATAGCAGAAGGCGGAGCCGATGCGTAGGCGTCCGCTCAACTCGACGCCCCCAAGTGGTCTCCCCCGCATAGCACAAACGCACTACGGTTCTCTCGGTGTCGGCTATGTTTGTTTCTTCGGCTGTTAGCAACTACAGATGCCCAATAAAAGAGAATTATGGTTATCAGTCCGAAACAAACTGTTCGCTAAACAAAAAAGTGGCAGATCCCACGCACAGTGGGAATCGATGATATGCGAAGCACGAATGAGAAATGTTGATATGTAATTTTAAAATCAGCACACCGTTACGAGGTGGAGGCATAAGATGCCGTACATGACTTCCGTGTCATGATTTTCATGTTTGGATGTGTCGTTTACCTTCGTCATCTATTCACCTCAAGTGGTACCAAATTTAGTATATGTCGAGCTAGCCAAACGGACGTGAGCACGCTATGAGCGTGGTATGTTGTCATGTACTTGCATGATGAGGGTGTCAGGATTATTATGTTTGCACCAGTCATATATTTCGTCATCCATTGACATCACGTAACATTAAATTTGGTATGTGTGGAGCTAGCAAAACGGCCGCGAACGCATCATGAAGGGCCCAATATACTCCAATGTAGCGTTGACGCGTGCGCACACTGGGCGCAGCGACGCTACGTTAGCAAAACGCGAACACTCTAGTCTGACGCCAGGCGCGACCAGCGTCCATCGGCGCGGCCCGAAGGCTACTAATGTGAAATGCGACATGCTGCGTTTCGCGCCGATGCGTTACCCAGACAACATTGCGTCTCCCTCTTCTAGGGATGAAGGGACCCCCACGCGCTAAAACGCGCATGCGTCAAAGCAACGCAGCGTGGCACGCGCCTGCGAGGATATGGCAGAACCAGCACCTGGCGTGGCTACGCTGGCGTGACGCCGGTGAGTCCAGACACCGCGTCGCGTTGGAATGTATTGGCGCCCTGACTATGGCCCAGAAAAAGCATGCCTGGAACGTGAGCCACGGACGCGCCGCCCTACCCTCGGATTTTGCCCTCCCCCTCCGGTACGGAGCTGAACGCTTGTGGAGGTCGACCCTGCGAACACAGCGATGCTCTCACAGCAGCCTCCGAGCAGCTGTGAAGTCACGTGACAGAGCGGTACGGAGGCGAGCAGTCCCACACGGTGGATGGTCGCAACACACGGTAGGAGGAATGAACTCCAAGATTTTGGGCTTGCAGACAGCTCTCAATTGAAGAGAATGCCACGTTCCAAGCATGCTTTTTCTAGGAGGCGTTGCTATGGCATGTAGTCATGTTTTCACATGACACGCATCTCATGATTATCATGTTTGCGCCATTCATGTACCTTCGTTATCCATTGGCGTCAGGTATAACAGATTTTGCATATGTGCTGCTAGCGAAACGGCCACAAGCGCATAATCAGTGTGTCATGTAGTCATATCGTTACATGACACCCATCTCATGATTGTCATGTTTCCACCGGTCACATACCATCTTCATTCAGTCACGTACTGTATACCCAATATGGTATATCTGACGCTAGCGGAACGGCCGCGAGCGCATAATGAGCGTGGCATGTAGTCATGTTGTTACATGACACGCATATCATGACTTTCATGTTAGGGTCTGTCGCTTGTGCTCGCCATGCAGTAATGCGATACCGTACCAGTTTTGCAACATGCCATGTGTACGAAACCACCGCAAGAGCTGCAGGACCATGAGGTGTAAATCATGACATTCATGGCATACGTGTCATGATTTTCATGTCATGGCTTGTCAGATATGTCTTCACACAGTCATGTTATGCCATACGAAGTTTGGTATTGATACCATAATAGAAACGGCCAGGAGAGCTGAAGTCGTATGCGGCTACATAGATAGATAGATAGATAGATAGATAGATAGATAGATAGATAGATAGATAGATAGATAGATAGATAGATAGATAGATAGATAGATAGATAGATAGATCGTAGATAGATAGATAGATAGATAGATAGATAGATAGATAGATAGATAGATAGATAGATAGACAGATAGATAGATAGATAGATAGATAGATAGATACGCTCAAAGTCACTCAAGTTCACTAAGAAATGCGCTTCGCATTTAAAATACACCACCGATTACGTTACATCGTAATGTTACATTTCAGTGTAGCTCTCATAGATTTCACCTTGTTATACAGGGAGCTTTGAAGAAGGTGCCCAATCTAATTGAACAATTACAGAAAAGGTGTATCTTCGTAATGTCTGCAGCGTTATCTTTACTGTGGCTGAAGGCATCTGAACTTACATACACGCAATAATTGTGACAATATTTACAGAAACTAGAACAGTCAGCTTTTTAACGAGTGGAAATAGGTGGTCGAATCGAATGAGCAAATTGAATCCTCCGAATAGTCGATAGTGAAATAGAAATTTCTGAAAGACGGCTGCTGGTAGTCGTCGCTGCGCAATGAAATCTGACTAATTCATCAGGCGAAACTGAAACCGTGGCACTGAACAGCGCATCTGCCATTCTCTTCAAAAATGTCCTCAAAGGCGACACAGTTTTTCTGGCTGTTATCAACCGTCAATCTGAATACTTCGTTTCCTGGCATGCTTGTCTGCCTGCCACATGGCCGCTTATCGGCGCTCGCTTATGCTCTTCCCCGATACAAGAGAAACAGTGTCGTCATTATGAAAGTTAAGTTTTTTATTTTTTTTTATTTACAGATACTGCTGTCTCGATACACGAGACATAGCAGGAGTGGGTACATTAGGAAAAGGAACGGACATACAGTAAGCAATACCAAAGAAACATACAAAGCATTTAACACATATTACAAAATATGGTTAGGCAGTTCTTTCAAAAACAGTTCAATTGGTTTTTCGCGTAGGGAACCATCTAGGTTGTTCCAAATTTCAACAACGGCTGGAAAAAAAAGAATGCTTAAAACAATTTACAAATGGCTGGAAGGGAACAATGTTGAGTGGGTGAGATCGGCGCGTGGCTCGTCGTGCTGAATCACCAAAAGTAATTGGTGCTTCAATGCAACTGCGGCTGTGTACAATATTATGTAGCAGAGTGATACGGTCAAGTGTGCGTCGGAAAGCAAGGGGTTCTAACGACAATGAGCATGCGTGAGATGAGGGAGAAAAATTGCGGTCATACCGGCCAAATATAAATCGTATTGCTTTTTTCTGTATACCCTCGAGCATATTAATGTCAAGTGCAGTATAGGGTGACCACACCGCTGAGGCGTACTCTAGCAATGGTCGGACGAGCGATTTATACGCCGTTAATTTGCAGTCCTTGGTAGAGTGCTTGAGTGTTCGTTTTATGTATCCCAGTTTTCGAAGTGCTCTAGCGCAAATTGTTTCAATGTGATGGTGCCACTTTAGGTTTTGAGTGTAGGTAACACCAAGATATTTGAATGTATTAACAGAGTTAAGGTAGTGCCCATTGTAACTATAACTAAACTTTAGCGGCTGTTTTTTGTTAGTAAATGTCATTTCAACAGTTTTTTGGTAATTAATGTTCATTTGCCACATGGCGCTCCAACCACAAAAGGACGAAAATACCTTGTTCAAAACATCTTGGTCATGAGCATTATTTACGCTAGTATATAAAACGCAGTCGTCAGCGTACAATCGCAGCTTCACTGGTGTGTCCTTAATGATCTGTGTGACATCATTAATATAAATAATGAACAATAGGGGCCCAAGCACCGAGCCCTGTGGTACCCCGGAAGTGACTGCACACGACGATGACTGCGCATGCTCAAACGTAACAAATTGTGACCTCAAACGTAGCCAATCAGCTATCCAGCCTATTATTTTGTCATCGTTAATAATACTTCTGAGTCTAGTAAGAAGTTTTTTGTGACATACTACATCAAATGCTTTGCTATAATCTATGAATATGGCGTCAACCTGTCCTCGAGTATTAAGAGCCGAAGCGATGTCGTGAGTGAATTCAATGAGCTGTGTAGTTGTAGAAAAACCAGAGCGGAAACCATGCTGATTACGGGACAATAAGTTGTTATTAGTGAGGTGCTGAAGTACATGTTTATGAATTATGTGCTCTAAAAGCTTGCAACAGGTACACGTTAATAAAATAGGCCTGTAGTTAGAAATGAGTTGCTTATTACCCGATTTAAACACAGGAATTACATTGGCGATTTTCCAAACGGTCGGCACAATACCCGTTTCTAATGATTTAACAAAAATTATTGATAAATAACGAGCGTTCCATTCTGCGTAACGCTTCAAAAACATGTTTGGTATGCCATCTGGCCCAGCAGCTTTAGTAGTGTCAATATTCAACAGAAGATTAAGAACGCCAGTGTAGCTAATTTCAATTGCTGGAAACGAATCTATTTCCTGGCAGCTACGAATGTCAGGGGTCGTTCCATTGTCATCTCCAAATACAGTTTGAAAATACTTATTAAAGGCTTCAGAAATTTTGGATGAATCGGAGCAGGACACATCATCTATCATGAAGGTTGACGGACAGGCCGGGGTGGGATTGATAGTTTTCCAAAACTTAATGGGATTATTTTTCATAAAAGAGCTTAACGTGGTATTAAAGTAAAACTTTCTGGCATCACTCATTTTAGCTTTTAGTTCAGATTTAAGCAAGTTAATTTGGGACTCCCCGTCATTATTGTGAACCCTCCGCCGCTTTCTCAGTCGCTTAATACGACGTTTAAGCTGTATAATTGACCTGGTATACCAAGGGTGTTTGGCATGACGTTTTATGCTCTTGTGAGGAACAAACTGCACTATACATTCATTAATTATACTGTAAAATTGGTTAGTCAACGTATCAATACTGCAGTGGTCACTACTCGATAAGAAATCGTCAAAGCATGTTGCAAGATTAGCAAAAATAGAAGTGTCGTCTGCGCATTCAAAATTCAGCACAGTCTTAAACGTTGGTCGTACTGGCTTACAAGCAACATTTAAATCAACAATAACGGCCTTATGGTCGGAAATTCCATCGACAACCCTGCACTGATATCCATTCGTAACCAACTCATGGTTGACAAAAACAAGATCTAGTATAGAATCCTCGCGCGTAGCTTGATCAACCAGCTGTGATAGATCGAAAGCTAGTGACAGATTAATTAACGAATCACAAATTATTCTGTCACGACCAGTTGATGTTAACAAATTCCAATCTATAGAGGGGGCATTAAAGTTTAGAACTGTGGCTCTGACTTTTACAGAAAAGTGATTCCAATTATCGCAACTTATTCTTCAATGGTTCCTCTTTAACCACAGTTACGTAGTACAAGCATCTTGGTGTCACATTTACTTTTGATTTTTCATGATATACTCGCCTTGCCCTAACATGTTCCCAAGCTTCAAAACAACTAGACAATCGACGTAGAACAACACATCATGCCTGAAAAAAGTTTTATTGTATAAATTTCGTGTTCGCCCTATGATCGATTATGCCTCCACAGTCTGCTCACGTCGTAGACAATTCGACGTACTCAGACTAGAAGCAGTCCAAAAGAGAGCTGTGCGTTTCGTTTTTTTTAAGGCGTGATCACAACTTCTCACCTACGTGTGCTTTACATGAAACAAAGCTTGAACCTCCTTGGTCATTTAGAAGTGTGGCAGCTTGGGCTAGTTGGTATGGCATGACGATAGTTGTAGCGCGAGAACAAAACGACGACACAGAGACAAGAAGGTCTTTCGTGTCTTTCGTGTCCTTCTTGTCTCTGTGTCGTCGTTTTGTTCTCGCGCTATAACTATCATCGTGCTTGGTCATGTTACATCTCTTGCAACACAAGATCAACTATACAAATCGTATTTCAAACACAGCTTCTTTGTCCTTTGCCAAGCTTTCCTCTACGTGTAACTTCGACCTTAATGTTGCTCCTTTTTTTTGTGCGTACTGACACATTTAGGTATAGTTTCTTATCACGCGTTATAGAATTTTACGAATCAACATCCGGCCGCATTCGTTAACTCACCCGGAACGATTATGGGTTCAGTCTTGTTGAAAATTTCTATGTACAATGAAAGCCTATTGCATTTATAGTTGTAAATGGTTTTTTTTGTTACTTCTGGATTTCTTGTCCGTAGTGAGCTTTTCTACGCAGTATAATCAAACTGCTGCCATAACCCTTCCACAAGCCTGCAGTATGTAAAATGACACTACGGAAAGAGTCTTGGCAGGAGTTAAAAGTCTGATGTCCTAGCCACGGCAGTGCATTTGTGGTTGAAGAGGGGGGGGGGGGGGTCACACATATTTACATCGCATCTACGGAAGCTTTCGTGTAAAACAGCTGTTAACACAGTAGTCACGCGCACACGGTCTTTGTGCTCGCGAAGACACTTATGCTTTATCAAGCACTACTTTGGGCCCTGTCTTACCCAACGTCCCCTGAAACCGGCCTTGCGACTACGCAGTCTAAAGCCATTTTGAATTAATTAGCCATCGCGTGCTCGAGAAAACAAGCTCCTGAGCAGTGATAAGAGGGTCGTTAGCTAGTTATTGCGACACAAAAAAACATGCAAAATATTTCTGAGTGCGCCCTAAAAATTTGACTACAAAACGTCGGTATTATGAAGTCTTGGTTTGGAAGACCTTTATTAGGCCCGAGGAACCGGCAGCCGACAGCTGAGGTGAACGAACCAACAAGATGATGCTACGGGACAACGATGAGGATGCATGAGCAACACATGATAATGATGATAATGTACAGATGAAGAGGATTGGTATACTAAATGCCCACACTAATTCCTCCCACGTGAAGGCGACCAGCCTGGCCGTGGCAAGTCAAGGGTACAAAGAACGTCGCATGAAGGGCTTCATACGGGAGACATGGACGACCTCAGTACTTCAATAACGGCGATCTGCTGGGGCTACAAGTGGCGTCACGCGATAATTCACTGGTCAAGTTTCTTCAAGAACTGTGTACGGCCCGATAAACCGTGGCTGGAATTTGTCGCACAAACCAGGTGTGCGATTAGGTGTCAAAAGGAGCACTTCGTCTCCAAGTTGAAAGGATACAGCATGATGCGATTCATCATAAACCAGCTTTCTGTCTTGCTGTCAGGCTTCAGTGTTTATACGAGCACGTTGGCGGCTCTCTACGAGCCGTCAAAGGTATTCCTCTGAAGATGATGGAGATGAATCTGCGTGGCAGGTAAAGAAAGAGACGTTCAGGAAAGAAGTAGGGGAGCGTCCATAAACTAGGTAAAATGGTGAGTAGCCGGTTGCCCGCTGAATAGCCGTATTGTAGGCGAAAGTGACGAATGGTAGAACTACATCCCAGTTATTGTGGCCTGGTTGAATATAGGTGGCAATCATGTCAGCAAGAGTGCGGTGGAATCGCTCAGTGAGGCTGTTAGTTTGGGGATGATAACCAGAGGCATTCTTGTGAGTTCTGCCAGAGGCGCGAAGAAGTTCGTTCACTAGTTGTGAAAGGAAGGCCCTTCCACAGTCACTGAGCAATACAAGTGGAGCACCATGACGCAGTGTAATTGCTCGGAGGATGAAATCGGCGATTTCAGAAGCTGAACCGGTAGTGACTTACGCCGTCTCGGCGTACCGCGTCAAATGGTCAACGGCTGTTACTATCCATCGGTTTCCGGCAGCACTGACTGGAAAGGGGCCATAAAGATCGATGCCTACAACTTTGAATGGTGTGGCTGGGCAGGGAAGAGGCTGTAGTGTACCGGCTAGAGTAGATGTGGGTAGTTTTCTACATTGGCAGGTAGTGCAGGACCCAACCTACTGAGCTACACTAGTGGTAATACCTGGCCATTAAAACCGACTTCAAAGGTGATCGCAGGTTCTGTGGTAACCAAGGTGACCAGCCGTCGGATGGTCATGAAGTGCTCTAAGGAATTCGGACCGAAGCGATCGGGGTAGAACGGGAACCCAGCGTTGACCGTCAGGATGGTAAATTTTGCGGTACAGCACCGAGTTGTCCAGCTTAAACTGCGAGAGTTGGCGACGGAGCCTCGCATTAGGTAGACGGGAACTGCCAGTGAGGTAGCCTATAATACGTCGACAGTATGGGTCAGCCAGCTGTCAAGAAAAAAAATCGTGCGGGTCACCCGAAGGCAGCGGGTTCATAGAGGCGAGAGAGGAAACCGCCGTAGACGTGGACTCCGACGGTGTGTTGTGCAAAGTGATTGCGAAAACGCTGAGGGGAGCCGCTGGTAGTGGGCAGCGAGAAAGAGCATCGGTGTCGCTACGCTTTCTGCCACACTTGTATATGATGCCAAAATCATACTCTTGTAGGCGTAGAATCCAGCGGCTGAGCCGTCCAGACAAGCTCTTGAGTGTCGAAAGCCAACATAAAGCGTGGTGGTCGGTCACGATGGTAAAAGGGCGGCCGTGAAGATGGCGACGAAATTTCTGCACTGACCAAACGATGGCGAGGCACTCCTTCTCAGTGATCGTGTAGTTCCTCTCGGCTGCGGAGAGGACGCTACGACTCGTACGCAACGACTCGCTCTCGCGACTCGCTCTGCGACTCGTACGCATCGACGGCGTACGCAACGACTCGCTCTCGCGAAGAGTTGTCACGCTGGAGGAGCACGGCCCCTAAACCGTTGCCGCTAGCGTCTGTATGAAGGAAGGACGGTGCACCATCGTGAAAATGGGAAAGTACAGGATCGGTCGTGAGGGCACTCTTCAACCTGTCGAAAGCCGATTCACATTCTTGAGACCACTGAAAGGGCGTACCAGAAGCAAGTGGCTTATAGAGTGGTGCGGCTATGGAGGCAAATTTTTGTATGAATTGCCGAAAGTAAGAGGCGAGACCAAGAAAACTTCGCAAATCTTTCGGCTTGTCAGGGCGAGGGAAGGAAAGCACCGCAGCAGTTTTCTCAGGCTCTGGACGAATTCCGTCCTTGCTTAGAACATGACCGAGGACCTTGATAGCTCTGCTCGCGAAATGGCACTTCTTGGTGTTAACTGGAAGACCAGCGCCCGCAAGGCAAGGCAGAACCTTGTCAAAGCGTTGCATATGTGAGAAAACGTCGATGAAAAGACAACAGTGTCATCGAGGTAACATAGTCAAGTCTTCCATTTCAGGCCACGCAGCACGGTGTCAATCAAGCGCTCAAAGTTGCGGGCGCATTGCATAGACCGAACGGCATAACATTGAATTCGTTTAGGCCGTCCGGGGTTGCAAACGTAGTTTTTTTCTTCGTCATCTTCGTGCATGGAGATTCGCCAATAGCCGGAACGCAAGTCGAGGCTTGAAAAGAATTCAGCACCTTGTAAGGAATCGAGGGCGTCATCGATACGTGGCATGGGGGTCCTTCCTAGTGGTCTTATTGAGTGCTCGGTAATCGACGCAAAATTGTATGGAACCGTCTATTTTACGCACCAGAACCACTAGAGATGACCAAGGACTGATTGAGGGTCGGATTATCTCCCGTTGCAGCATATCGTCTACGTTTTTCTCAATGATTTTCCTTTCGGCCAGGGAGACGCGGTACGGACGACGATGCACAATGAATGTTCCGTTGGTCTGAATACGATGAGCTGTAGCAGTTGTCTGACCCAGGCTGGTTGAATGAACGTCAAAAGAGTTTGCATGCTTTTGCAACAAATCAAGCAGCTGCTGTTTCTGCGAGTCTGTCAAGTCCATGTTGATGGCTGCTGTAAAGGTCGAGGAAGCAGCATGATCTCCAGGATGGCCTTTAGAGGAGGCAGGGGTAAGAGGCACGACGCACACAGGCTCCAGATCGGCAACGCAGGCGACAGTAGCGCACCGCGGCAGTAAAATTTTATCTGGTGTGGTGTTCGTAGCAGCGAGGACAGCTCATTCATTGTTGAAGCGAGCCACACCTCATGCGAGAGCTAAGCCTTTATTAAGGCAACGGGGCAATGGAGTGACGAAAATGTCACCAGAGTCGACGTCGTTGGACAAAACTGTGACTAATTGATGTTCGTTTGGGAGTAACTCGATGTCTACAGCAGCGATGAGTCGAAGTGGCCTGTAGGTTTCGTCACTAAGCAAGTGGTCTGTGTCAGTAAGATGGACGACACGTTGTGCCCAACAAATACCCGCGGAAGCAGATAAAAGAAAGTCCCAGCCTAAAATGAGTTCGTGAGAGCACGGGGATAGCACAGCGAATTGTATATGATGAAGAATGTCGTCGATTAGCACACGGGCAGTACAGAGAGCGGAAGGGCGAATCATTGTTCCCTGGGTTGTAACCAGTGTTGGTCCATCGTAAGGCGTCGTGACTTTTCGAAGACGGGTACACAAATCAGCACGAATAATAGAAAACCCGACCCCAGTGTCCACCAAAGCATAAACGACCACTCCCTAAACTGTGACTGCAATCATATTGTAAGGGCGCGCTGGAGGAATTGGAGTACTGTGTTGAAATGCAGTTTGTCCTCCAAAAACTGCATCGCTTAGTTTTCCGGACGCCGATCAGAAGCGAGGAAAGCAGGCTGAAGAGGAGAAGAGGAGCGACGGTAGGGCGATGGTGAATGGCGTCAGGGTTGATCGATGACTACAGCGCAGTTCACCGGATGCTGGCGGAGATGGAGACCGACGCGGCGGTGACGAACAACGACAGCCCTGGTACAAGGCTCCTGCGGTATAGTCTCGTTCGCGTATGTCGTACCCTCGGCGCTCATCTTGCTGACGCTTGCGGCAAAAGCGTGAAATGTGACCACAATAGCCGCAATAATAGCACGTAAGGCGAGTCAATCGACGAGGAGGGTAGTAGCTTGTGTTAGATGCACCGGGAGAGAGAGCAGTGAGAGGGACAGATGATGGCTCAGGCGGTGGTAATGGAAAGCTAGTGGGAAAGCTTCTGGAAGGTGCGGCAGCAACTGACGCGTACGTTCGTGGTGGCGACGTCGAGCTGACGGTGCCTGATGGTGCGGCGACGGCTCGCGAGAACGATGGGAGAGTACGAGCGACAGTGGGCTGCAGGTGGGCCATGTGGGTCATGGACGTGAGCTCCTCCCTGATGACATCCCGCAATGACGTTGAAGAAGACTGAATGGGACACACTGAAAGTAGTGCGAATCCTATTGATTCTAATTCTTCGCGTATAACTACCCTTATTGTGTCTCGTAGGTTTAGATCCGCCGTAATACAGGCCGCGTCACTGTCCGGTTGTAGGCGCATAGACTCAAGTTTTTTGAGGCGCTGACAGGTTGTCGCAACGTCAACAACGGTAGCTGGATTCTGGATTGGAAGGACATTGAATACGACGGTTGCAATCCCCTTAAGAAGCTGGCGTACCTTGTCTGACTCTGTCATTGGGGTATCAACCCGGCAGCAAAGTGAAAGGACATCCTCGATGTAGGATGTATACGACTTCTCGATGTGCTGTTTCTGAGTCGCGAGAGCTTTCTTTGCGAGAGCTGAACGAACATCCGGTGTGCCAAAGACATGGCGAAGCTGAACTTTGAAGACTGACCAGTCGGGGAAGTCGATGAAGTGGTTGAGGAACCACGTCTTCGCGACACCCGTGAGGCAGAATGACACGTGAGTGAGTTTGTAGGTCTTATCCCACCGGTTAGAAGTGCCGACACGTTCGAAATTGCCCAGCCATTCCTCGACATCTTCCGCGCACATACCAGCGAAGGTATGGGGCTCACGCTGGAAGTTGATAATGACGTGAAAAGGCGCAGCACGTGGTGGCGAAGTGAAAACGGCTGCAGCACCGACCTCTTCTTGGTGCGACATATTTCAGGGCATCTGGCCCAAGCGGCGTCCTAAACGTAGCTCCGGGGGTAGAGTGGTCGAGAGGATGACGGAGGATCTAACAGCACGCTCCACCACGTATGAAGTCTTGGTTTGGAAGACCTTTATTAGGCCCGAGGAATCGGCAGCCGACAGCTGAGATGAACGAACAAAGATGATGATGCTACGTGAAAACGATGAGGATGCATGAGCAACACATGATTAGGATGATAATGTACAGATGAAGAGGATTGGTATACTAAATGCCCACAGTATAGACAGTTTCTGGCTTTTTATTAAGAAAGTATTACAGTGCTTTTTCTACTCGCTTTTGATGCTCCTAGATTAAAAAAAGAACAATGATATTCCCGTTCGCCGGCTTACGCGTGCCATAATTTCAGTGCTACCGAACTCCCCACCTACAAAAAAGGGCTTTCCTCACAAACCAGTCATGAGGTTGATGAGCAGACGCAGCGGTTATCGCTTGTGTTCTCACAAGCGAAACGTACGTAATCGCGCGATCTTGAGGTCTTTCTGCAGATGGTCAAGACTTCCGGAGCGCTCCATTACGGCGTTCCTCATGATTATATTGATGTTTCGGAATGTAAAACAATGAAAATTGTTCCTATTGTGGCTTAGGAAATGGTGAATGTATAGACGCGTTGCCGGAATGACTGGAAATTTCACCTAATGTTCAATGCTGTCCAATGTTCATTCGGGCTCACAAAACTACAGCTAAACATGCTCACTGGGCTTTAGTTACCTCTTGTGATTGACAGTGCTGCCTACATTTATTGTCAATTATCACCTGGCGTTGGCAGATGTGGACAACATTGCGACTAAGGCCTAATAATGCTGCCCTGTTTTGGTTAAATAGTTTAAATGTTCTAAATGAGAAATGGTTGGCATTAAGTAATGCCTAAGCGCTGCATGACAATCACCATAGTGGAAGATGGTGTTTCAAGCTTTCCGCCAATTTGCCTTGGCCTGCTGCAAATATCAGTGACCGTGGTTGCATACGTGGACACTGGAGCAGATTCCGAATATACTGTTATTTATTTTGCGCAGGTTGGAGCGCATAACGGGTTTGGTCAATCCTTCAAATGAATGCGATTGAAGACCTTCCTGCGGAAACGGAGCGACCGCCACCCGCTGCTTTAACACACACCGGTGACAACAGTTGCATTCAATATGGCGCAGAAGTAGAACGTTGCTGGCCAGCGTGCACGGCTTATCAAGATCCAGTATGCCAGATCATCCACTTCCTCCCAATGTGCAACGAGCTACTCTTTGACATCAGCATGCAACTCCGAGAACAAAGCAGTGGAGCATTGTCCTTGGTGAGCTTTGGGCAAACCGAAACCTATATGCTGCCTTCTCCCAGTCCGCACTCGGATCGGGTGAAAACATTTGTTCGGTGGTTGCTCAAATCGCACGTCTGCTTTACCAGCTTCAAACTAAGGGACATCAGGACAACGGAGAACGGGCGTTTTCTCTTCGACGAATTGTCCAGCAACACCAGTCTTAACAACCTTACATTGTATTTACCCTTGATCTTGCCGTGCCCACTCACATCACGGCAATACTCCCCAAACTTCGCAATCTCGAAGCGCTTAGTTGCTCTACAACTATTCGGAGGACGGGTGCCCTTGTGAACGCCGTATCGGCACTTCAGAGAACTACAACCAGCCTTACTTCCATCGTCCTCGACGCGTACTGGAATAACGATGAGCTGCAAAAGTTGTTCTTTGAAGCGCTTGCCGGAAACTCCACGTTGAAATCTGTTGAGCTGCACACATTCTGGGTGAGTGAAACTACACAGGGACCTCTCGAAGATTATGTGAGGAGCAACAGATTGCTCACAAATTTGACGCTTTTAGGCGATAATTTAGATGGCGAAGAGCTGTTCCTCGAAGAGACTCTCGTCCGCAGTGGCACGCTTTCTACGCTAGAGATTGGAAATGTTTGTGGTGGCGAAAGAAGCGCGCGCGTCTTGACGAATATCATCGCACAATGTGCTGTTCTAAAGAAACTAACTGTCTGTGAGGTGCGGGTGAAGTACACCAACATATCTAAGGCCACATCGGAGCGCTTCGTGGAGGCATTGGCACACAACGAAGCATTGAAAGAGCTCACGCTCCCATATACATTGTGGCACCGAGAGAACTGGATTGCTTTCTTCGCATCGCTGCCAAGAAACCGACATCTTAAGAAACTGTTCCTTTCGCAGCCTGGTTTTAGAGATTACATGACAATTTCGGCTGTTCTCGAAGCATTGGCGTACACAAGCACGTCGGCACGTGTTTCTTTCGAATATTACATACACGTACCCGGAGCCAATCTCATGCATTCCATGGTGTTTTCAAGAATTTTTATTCATGGAGGCGAACTCTTTAAAGTGGACGCTTTACAAAAACTACCTTTCTTGGACCACTTTACCTACCTCGCACTAAATATCTGTGAGGCGGATCAACATGTGTTTGCTCCGCTCTCCAAGTACTTGCAGGCCACGAAAGTACTTCGGGATCTGCATCTGCGCCTGTCACGACCACAGTACGTGCAAAGCGACGCAACTTCGCCGTGCTGGTCGCTACTCTTCCAGTCAATCTTAGCAAACACCAGCATCACAAACATTGAAATTGTCAGTATTGATTTTCCGTACATAGACACCTTCGCTCACACCATCGGTCACAGTGGGAACATAATACGAGCGTCAATACCACTGCGTGTAAATCGAGCCATCGCCATAAATTTCATCGTGTTGCTGTCGGAAGTCATCGGCGACAACTATAACCTCGTAGAAGTACAGGTGTATTCCATAGACCTGGACGCCGAAAGAACACGCTGTTGGTTCACTATCATGGAAACGACGTGAAGGAACTCTGGGCTGGTGGAACGTGCCGCTGCCTTCAACCAGGCTTCTCCTCTTGACTGGTAAATCAGTTTTGTTTCCTTTTTGTTCTGAGGTGAATATGGTGTTTTTATTCTTTATTAGCCAAGCCTGGCTAGCAGAAGCTGTCGAACGTGAGCTGAACCCACGCCATCTTTATACGTAACTCTAGCTGACGGTAATTTACAGACTGTTGATTGCCGCATAATTGGTTCGAATGCATGCCGTGGTGCCACCTACGTGATGACGTCACCCATACACTCTAAAAGAAGGGAGTGAGGATGGAGAAACGGGCTCTATTCCTCCTTCGGCGCGGCGAATTCCTCCCTTTGGGGCGCTTTACCCGTCGCGTCCTCTCGCGGCAAGGACCCAAAGAGCAACGTTCCTCCTTCAGCATTCAAGTTTCTCCTCAATCCCGGGAGTCTTGCTCGCGCGCATGCCCACGCCAAGCCTATAGCCGGCCGCGGCCAGTCGCGAGCGATTGCTTTTACCTAAGATTGTTGTAAGCAATGCAGGAGTGACGTTTTCTTTTGTTTTATTAGTGTAGAGTAAAAGCCTCTCTTTTTTTCGTCAGGCACTCGCAGGATGCTCCCCACACTTCCATGTGTGTCTCGTGTTGTTTCATACTACCAATTTGTCACGAATACAAGGAGCTCTGCTTCCTAAGCAGTCTTACTTTATCAATTACCTTAGAGTGTAAAAAAATAATGAATTTTTTCGATGTCGACATACTTGGTAAGACCACAAATTTTTAGTTTCGCACGGCACCAACAGCACTCATGAATTCAACGAGGCGCGTAAAAAAGCATCACCCTTAATTTTTCAACATCCTAGGAAACCTGATACCACTCTACAGTCCATGCGTGAAAGTACGATCATATACAATTGATAGAGTTATACGTGCCACTACCGCCATATGGATGTTCTTTGCAGTTTACCCCCATTCTAATACGGCCGCCGTGGCCGGAAGTCGAAGCTGCGTCCTCCAGCATAGTCACACGACACCCAATAAGGCTACGCTACCACGGCAGGTGAAAGCACAAAGGGAAACAGGCTGCGAAGTTTCACCGAGCGTTTATTCGCCAAACTAGATTACAACCATCAGAAACTTTTTAAACATCATCATTACTAAACTTTCGTGAAAAGTGAACCAATGACTTCTGTAGGTTAAACCAAATTCTCAATCGCATTCGTTTTGAATTGCCCATGCCAGCACTGAGAAGTAGGAAAGAAATATGCACGCGAGCAGTATGTCTTTCTCGTCCATGCTTCTCCTTTGTCGTGAGAAACTCAACACAGAATGCACTTCTAGTAACGGCTGTGCACAGAAAGTAAGTACTAACGCTCACACACCTTTGTGAAAAGAGTATTCCGAATCCAAAGTAATATCCACCACAGCCACAGCGCCAAACAACAAAATTGTGGCACGCACAAAAATTGCGAGTTCACACGCGAGGCGAATCGCGAGAGGCATCGGAAGCAGAAAAGTATGCAGGCACAACAATCTATAAAGTTATAGTAAACTTGCGCACTGCAGCGATAGTTCCTCCACTGAAGTGTTAGAGCTGCCGCGACGCCAACAGCCACTGTCATAGCTCACGAAAAAATACCGTGGGATGCGAGGTCATCGCTTATTTCTCTCGCAAGACCCTTGTTGTACCGTACGTATACACTGCTAGAACGGTCGTTACCCCATCAAAAACATTGTCATTGAAGGGCTAGTGGTGTAATGTATCAATGGCTAACGGTCACACTTGTGGTACGCACGTAAAAAAATATAAGCAAACGTTAAGACGAAACAACTAAACGAGGTCGACGTGACGACAGAACACCTACCACGACGGAGGCAAAAGTTTGGTCTGCATGCTGCGCCCTCACCAAGTAAAAAGAAGAAAAAAAAACGTGCACTCCGAAATGGCTAACGCGCGGCAAGCGTTTGCACTCTCGGAAGCTTCTAGAAAAAGAGTAACTGTGGCAGTGGTCGACAGATAGCGCAGCGTTCGGATTGCCGTTTTCAGTTCGGGCTGTCAGGGTGGATGGACGTGTTTTTTGAGCGCTCCGGATCGACTGCGCTGTTAAGCGTTTTTGCATGTTTTGAGCTTGTCTTTATAATTATAAGGCAGCTGTTGAAATCTTCGTAGCACTTATTTTATGGTACGGCTTTTCGGGGGTCAGTCACCAGGTATATATTAGTGCGGGTGTGTGTGTTTGAATTTTTTGTTTATTTTGCCACCCCGTGGAGGAGATGCGCGTACCGTGAACACGCAGATTTTTGTAGTAGGGCTTAGACATTCTTTTTTTTCGTAGCACAGGGCTAGGAGTTTAGTAATTATCGAGTATAGGAACAATTGGTGTCAGAAAGACATGGTTAAAAAGACTGTAAAGTGTTCAGGATGTGGAGTGGGCTTGAAAGTGGACCCAAGCGTAAAAGCGGATGGAGAAGAGGCTGACGCAAGTGTGGGCAATGTGAAGTCGAGGAAAAAAATGAAGAAAATGATGGTTGCCCAGAGTGAAGTGCTGATGAGAATCGCCGAGCTCGAGACTGCGTTGGCGACAGAGCAAGACAAAACGAGGGCAATGGGAGAAAGACTGAAGTCCGCCGAGGAAGCACTAGCGAAGCTGAACGAAAAAGCGGCCTACGGAGAGAACAGTAGGGAACCGGCAACCAGAACGGTGGAGAAGGAAGAGCAAGCAAGTTTGAAAAAAACAGGTTCAGCCGGTTCAATTGTCGCAAGGCCCAGCTTCAGCGAGGTAGTGGTGGGGCTGAGAGGGGACAAAGCAGCTGGCGTCACAAGTGCAAGTAGCCCCCAGGTGCAGGACGCTCCAGCTGAAAAGTCACAGCATGTTATAATCGCCGGGGACACGAATTTAAATTGATGCACAGAAGTCCATCAAAGAGAGGGTAAGAGGTGACAAGAGGGTTGCAGTAGGGGCGTTCCCAGGACGCAAGCTTGAAGCAGTCATGAGGCAAGCGAGCGCAAAACTCAAAACTACAGCTGATAGACGAAACCTCGTGACAATTTGAGGTGGTTTAATCAATGTCTTAAGTGAAGATACAGCAGGACTAGCAACCAAACTGGCGAAAGGCATCGATGACATGCGCGCAAATTCTCCCAAGGTACAGGTATTGGTATGCACGATACCGGAGGTACCGGTGCGTGATAGCAACCTGCAAAGAGCGGTTGTCAACGCAAACCAAGAGATATGGCGGATGAATCGAGAGAAAGGCTTTGAAGGGGTGGAAATAAACAGAGAGGTGCATAGGTGGGGTGGTTTTCAACGAGACAGAATTCACTTCGATGGCCGGCTAGGTCATGAGGTGGGTTGGAAACATGCAGGACGCGCAGTAGCTTTTTTTTGGGGGGGGGGGGAAGCGAGCACTTCAGGGTGCAGGATAGCTAGTAACGAGGAAAACAACCTGGGAGACTCTTCGACAGGTGGTATGGACCGATACGATTCCAATCTGGCGCCAATATCTAAGATAGGTAGAGTCCGGGGCATAAATAGACGTATCCACGAGCGCCGAGCCAATTCAGACATAGGGTATAATACACGCAGGGTGGTAGGAACAGGCTGAAGTGGGAAGAGATAGAATAGCTAAGGAAAGAGAGGCCAATGGAATACGGTTTTGTAGAAACACATCTCAGCGACATGGAACAACCTCCGAACAATCCGGACTACGCGTGGGAATATTGTAATAGAACAGAAGGCAGCAGAAAGAGGGCGGTATTGGGGCATTCATTCATAAAAGTACAGACTGGCAAAGGGTCAAGCAGGAGTGCATGGAACATTTATGGCTGAAAGGGAAAGTGGCATGTCAAATGGCACTTCCTGGTTTCGTGTACTTGTGGACGGGAGCAAAGGCCAGAGAGGAAAACCAGGCAATGGTAGAGTGTATATCAAAGGACATTCAGGAGTTAGGAAGAGAGTGCAAGATAATTATACTAGGAGACATGAACGTGCACATAGAAGATATAGATGGGTATACCGACCCGACAAGCAAAATAATCATGGATATGTGTGAATGGCTTGATTTGATCATTTGGAACAGTACCAAGAAGTGTGAAGGCCAAATAACATGGGAGGTAGGAAGGCTGCAGTCGACGATAGAAAATGCACTGATGTCACATATGATGTATGATAAGCTCAGGAGAAGGCACATAGATGAAGGTGGCTCCAGACGTCTGGGTAGTGATCACAAGCGTATGAAGCTAAGTTTTAGAAGAGCTGTGAAAGTGGGTAGGAGACAAGATGAGCAACTACTGGAAAATCTTTACTCAGAAAGGCAAATTGAAATAGCCACTAAACAAATTGAGAAAGTAATCACGGAGGATAATAAGACAGTGTGGACATACACGAATCTGATTAGACTCTTTGAGCTAGAGCTTGCTAAGACGCGTGACAAGTCACCCCGGAAAAGAAGACACACACCCAAAAGTTGGTGGAATGAGGATGTTAAGAGAGCCATAGCAAAACGTCAGGAAGCCTCTCGGGAACACAGACATGCTAAGCAGCGGGGTGAACCGACAGATGATGTTGAAAGAAAATGGGAAAGCTTTCTAAGCTGTAGAAGGGATGCATCCCTTCTGATCAATGAAAAGATTAGAAGAAAGGGAGCTCAGTGGCTGGCAGAAGTACATAAAAAAGATAGAAAGGCAGCTGCAAAATTTCGGAACCATCTAAACTCCCTAAGAAATGAGACGAGCCTAGAGCAGAGTTTTATAACTACAGCCCAAGGTGCTAGGCTGGTAGGGGACGAAGCTATTGAATATATAAGAACAAGGGTGACAGAAAAATTTCAACAAAGAAGTACTTTATGCACCACAATAGACAAGGACGAATCAAGTGGTGCAATGGCTCCACTTTCACAACGAGAGTGGGAAAGGGATGAGAGAAGGGTTCCTAGTAGTACATCAACAGGCCCAGATGGCATTCCAATTATGCTGATAAAGACATTAGGTCGCCCCGCCACGGTGGTCTAGTGGCTAAGGTACTCGGCTGCTGACCCGCAGGTCGCGGGATCAAATCCTGGCTGTGGCGGCTGCATTTCCGATGGAGGCGGAAATGTTGTAGGCCCGTGTACTCAGATTTGGGTGCACGTTAAGAACCCTAGGTGGTCTAAATTTGCGGAGCCCTCCACTACGGCGTCTCTCATTATCATATATTTTGGGATGTTAAACCCCAGAAATCAATCAAAGACATTAGGTCCGAAGTCTAAGCAGGCTTTGAGAGAGGCAGTGAGCAAAATAATAATCGATGGTGAAGTTACCTCTGGATGGAAACTTAGCAGGATGAGCATGATCTATAAAGAAAAGGGGGACAAAGCTGACATAAACAACTACCGTCCTATAACAGTGACATCAGTGGTCTACAGGCTGGCGATGCAGATTATAAAGGAAAGACTGCGGGTATGGATAGAGGATGAGAGGGTGCTGGAGGAACTGCAGAATGGGTTTCGGAAACTCAGGAGGTTGGAAGACAATGTGTTCTCACTGACGCAGTGCATCGAAATAGCAGAAAAGGAACACAGGCCCCTGTGGCTAGCATTTTTGGATATCAAGGGAGCGTACGATAGTGTGGTTTAAGAGGAATTGTTGGGAATACTGGACACACTAGGCGTGAAACATGTAGTCACTAATCTTTTAAAGGGTATCTATAAAGGTAACAAGGTAGTTATAAAGTGGGAAAAACAGGTATCCAAGCCTGCAGAGGCAAACCGGGGGCTTAGGCAGGGGTGTCCCCTGTCACCCTTATGATTCATGATGTACCTACAAGGATTAGAGGCCAAATTAGAGGGAAGTGGACGGGGCTTCAACCTCTCTTTAGTCAAGCAAGGAAAACTTATTGATCAGACACTACCAGCTGTTGGGACTCCGGATCCTGCCGGTCTCGTTTTCGGTAGCTGGCCCCGCAGCAGGATCCATCGTCCGACAATTCAGCGAGAAGAAGCGCTCGAACGAACGACAGAGATTTATTTACATGTGGAGAAGTGATCAACTGATCCAAAGAGAGAAGAGAGAGAAAGAGAGACAAAACGTCTTCGGCATTTTATAGTGCCGCGTTGGCAACACTGGGCGCATTGTCCGCATCGTCAGCCAATACGGTGGCCCCGGCACCTCGGCCACGAGGGAGGGGGAAACACACCTCACAACACATGGAGTGGCACAACCTAACACGATGTACATATATGGTCACGGCGCCCTAAAAAATGCCCAAACATGGTCACGAACGCACAGCAGATTCCGGAATTCTCCCGGCGAGAGAGGGGAGCCTGAATGGAGAGGTGGGGGTCGACGACACAGTCGGTCAAGGACCGGTTCTCCCCGCAACTCCTCTTGCTTGGTTCCCTAGGGCCGGTCGTAACAGTCTCTCGCGCGGGGGGGGGGGGAGGTAAAGATCTCGATGGGCTAAGGTTTGCAGCCACTGTCCGGAGAGATCAGCGCCGGCAGTCGGTTTGGTGACGACCGTCTTTGATGAAGTAGAGGGCACCACCTGCTTCATTGTGGGCTCAACCGACATCACATACGCACATGAAAACACAACTACTCAGCCGGTGAGTGCCTGACAATTCCGCCAAACTCCACCAGGCAATTTTCCCCTTTAACTGATTAGTAAAGGAAATACACAGTTTATTCAAAATGTTACTCATACGTTAAGGTGACACAAAACAACAACACTGGAAGCACACCGAACCCGAAACCCTGGATAGCCGTGTCTTCAACGTTTTCAAACATGTACACCTAAAAGAGTAAAAAAACAATCACTAGCCTTTGTCTAGGTCAAGAAAAAAAATGCCAGAGTTCTCGAGACATCCTCTCCCGTCAGAGACATCGACTTGAGCCATCAGCGTTGCCATGAAGTACACCCTTTTTGTAGCGTATTTCAAACGTATATTGTTGCAAAACGAGGCTCCAACGCAGCAGGCGGCCGTTCTTAGAGGACATGGTCTGTAGCCAGGTGAGAGGACAATGGTCCACTTCCACAATGAACTTGCTTCCGGCAATATAACTATCCAGTTTCTGGACTGCCCAAACCAAGCACGCACAATCCTTTTCGCTAGCGCTGTAAACCTGCTCGCGAAGGGTGAGTTTCCGGCTAACATAGAGGATGGGATGCTCTTCATCCCCCTCATCCCTTTGACTAAGAACTGCCCCCATGCCTCTATCACTAGCGTCGCATTGGACTATGAAAGGCCTCGAGTGATCCGGTGAACTAAGCAAAGGTTAGCTCGACAAGGCCACTTTCAAAACTCGGAAAGCCTTTTCTTTCTCCTCATCCCAGTCGACCATTTGGGGCTCGGTCTTGCGCAACGCGTCAGTAAGAGTGCTGGCAATGTCAGAATATCTAGGGATTTACTCACGATAGTAACCAGCTATTCCAAGAAAAGCCCGAATATTGGTTTTCGTTCGGGGCTGGGGAAAGTCTCGGATAGCTGCCATTTTCATTTCAGAGGGACGGCGATGCCCTCGACCGATAACATGCCCGAGATAGAGTACCTCTGCTTGTGCTAGCTGACACTTGGGCGCCTTTACCGTTAAACCTGCTTCGCGTAGGCGTGTCAGTACTGCTCTCAAATGCGCCAAGTGTTCTGGCCAGGACGAGGAAAACACGGCGACGTCGTCCAAGAAAGGCAATGCGAAGTCCTCTTGACCCCGCAAAATCTTATCCATTAAGTTTGAAAAACAGTAAGGCGCGTTCTTTAGGCCGAAACTCAACAGTCAAGGGCGGAATGTCCCCAATGGTGAAATAAATGCAGCGTACCGGCTCGCCCTCTCGGTGAGCGGCACCTGCCAGTAACCTCTCACTGGGTCTAGCGTTGAGATAAATTCCGCGCTGCTTACCCTCTCGACGCGTTCCTCAATGTGGGGAATTGGGTATGTCTGATCCTTGGTGATGAGGTTTAACTTACGATAGTCTACGCAAGGACGCGGATCTTTGCCGGGTACCTCCACAAGGATTAACGGGGAAGTGTAATCACTTTCACACGGCTCAATCACGCCCAATTCCAGCATCCTGTTAACCTCTGCTTTTATTAGCTCAAGCCGGCGAGGTGACACCCGATACGTCTTAGATTTTACCGGTTCCGACGAGGTAAGCTCTATGTCATGAGTGAGGACGGATGTCCGGCCTGGCTCGCTTACAGATCTGTCCTGAAACTCGGTCAAAAGACCACGCAATTCTTGCTTCTGCTTTATTGTCAGCTGTGACTTTGATACTAAATATTCAACTCTTTTCTCGATAGGGACTTCATCCGATTCGGGAGCTAATTCAGGAATTTCTGCCAGACCCTCTTCCGGAACATTTAAAGTCATGTTCACGATGGCTTCCCTCTCTTTATAGGGTTTGAGTAAGTTGCTATGATACACCTGGTGTACGTTACGACTTCCTGGTAATTTTACCACATAGTTGGTGTCAGACAATTTTCGAGTAATTTCGGCCGGGCCGACCCATTGCACTTCAAGCTTATTCTTTTGGGAGGGCCTCAACAACACGACCCTGTCTCCTACAGCAAAGTGTCCTGCTTTAGCTGTCCGATCGTAGTAAAGCTTAGCCTTCTGCTGTGCTTTGGTCATCGCACTCTCGGTGAGTTCTTGGGCTTTTGTTAGACAATTTAATAAGGTGAGGACATATTCCACTACTACAGGATCATCACCCTGACCTTCCCACGACTCTCTCAGCATACGAAGAGGAGACCGCAGTCTGCGGCCGTAAAGAAGTTCCGCTGGCGTAAACCCTGTTGTCTCATGTGGTGCAGTTCTTAGTAAAAACATCGTTGCAGGTAAGCACATTTCCCAGTCAGTTTTTCGTTCAAAACATAAGGCTCTTAACACTCGCTTCATCACGGAGTGAAGCTTTTCTATCGAGTTCGACTGCGGATGGTAGACTGAACTATGCAATAATTTCACGCCACACCACTCTAGAAAGGTTGTCGTTAAGGCACTCGTGAAAATGGTGCCCTGGTCTGATTGTATCTCGACAGGAAAGCCTACCCGGCAAACACGGACAGAAGTGCGTTCACTACTTCCACGGAACATAGCTCTTTTAGCGGGAACGCCTCTGGAAATTTAGTAGCTGGGCAGATTAAGGTCAGGATGTGACGGTAGCCTGAAGTTGTCTTGGGCAAAGGACCTACTGTGTCAATTACCAACCGACGAAAGGGCTCCGTGATTACGGGTACCAGCTTCATTGGAAAATTTCGCCTTATCTCCCGGCTTACCCACTCGCTGACACACATCGCAAGATTTTACAAACCTCTCTACATGTTTCAAGCATCCAGGCCAGTAGTATTCCTGTAAAAGACAATTTTTCGTCTTCTTTACGCCTAAGTGGCCTGACCATGATTCTCCATGCACCAAACTAAGCAAATCCTGACGATACGCCTGATGTACGACTACCTGGTCAAACTCTACTCCTCGCCTATCTAGATATTTTCGATAGAGTATGCCGCTCCTCTCTTGGAATCTCACATTTCGTTTGGCGATTCCCTCATTCGAACTGTCCTGGAATTGCTTAAGCGTCGGGTCCCCCTTCTGTTCGGTTATTAATGAAGCGGGGCTCACCTGCAGCATCCGACTGAAATTATCCGAAGTTGGCATGACACACAACTCTTTTGTAGTTCCTAGTACCTGGAATGTGTCACCCTCTGTGCTATCTTCTGTACTACCAGGAATCGGCTTGGGAGCAACGGCATTTTCTATTTGCTCGGTCAACGAGGCGTAATTGACCCCTTCCGATCGGGAGGAGGTTCATCATCGCCTTTTGGAATGGTTGCCTTCGCGACTACGGCTTCTGCAGCCTGTTCTCGCACAAGTCGATTTGTTACCGTGGTGTCCAACTCGCAACCAGGCCCGTTGTCGATTTGAGGCTTGTTTGCCTCAGTGAATGTTGCTCTCGCAGCCAGCGAACGTGCCTTCGATCTAGTCAGTGCTTGCACTATGCCTTCTCCCAACGTTAGACCTTTCTCCTTCAGCATTTGATCTGACTTATTTGAAAATAAGTAAGGATACTGAGGGGGTAGATATGGCGATACCGCGGCTTCCGTTTCCAACGTACCAAATGCGCCTTTAAGAACACCTTTAGCTACGGGAAGGCACTGACTGTTTGCTTCTACGGCTTGTCTAATCCAGGCACAGTCTCCTGAATACTGTCCGGACTGAACAAAGGACGGATGAACTACGTCCATAGTGGCTGCGGAGTCTCTAAGAACCCGACACTGCTTGCCATTCACGATAAGGTCGTACATATAGGGCTCTAACAACTTCATGTTCTCGTCAGCTTCATTTATAGATAAAAAGGCCACTTTTTCTTTCGGGCAATGTTTCGTGGCAATTGAAACAAGCCGCCGGTTTTTTCGCCTCAAATTTCCTTTTGCTTGCCTCTGCCGACGCCCCATTGTTAGATGCCTTGTTTTCCTCACCCTTTTGTGCGGGACTTGTCGGTTGTTTTCTAAACGGCGCCTTATTCGGTAGTAGGAATTTTTCCCTTTTAGGCTCGCTGTTTGCCCCGAGGGCGCAGCGCGTAACGAATTCTTCAGCGAGCTCTGCGGCTTTCGTTACGGTGTTCACGTCCGGTCTATCCTGCGCCCAGAACCTCACCTTTTCTGGTAACCTTTGATAGAATTGTTCCAGACCGATACACTCGAGCACCTTGTCATGATTCCCATACGCCTTTGACTCTTTGAGCCACTCCCCCATGTTGGCCATTAACTTGTAAGCAAACTCCGGGTATGAATCATTGTTTTCTTTTATGACGTTGCGAAATTTTTGTCTGAAACCTTCCGCTGACAACCTGTATTTTTTGAGAAGGCTCGACTTTACCTCACTGTACTCGTCAGCCTCCTCTTTCGTGAGGCGCGCGATTACTTCTGAGGCCTCCCCCGGAAGTAGGGACAACAAGCGTTAAGGCCATGTATCCTGGCTGAAACCTTGCCTTTCACAAGTTCTCTCAAAGTTGACGAGGAACAGCCCAATGTCTTCCCCTAGCTTGTACGATCTCATTAGGTCCGTCATTTTGAACCTGACCCGCTCTGCGGTACCGGATGCCTCGCTGCCTCCTGCTCTACTATTATGGCTAATCTCTAGCTCGAGGCGCTTCATTTCAAGCTCGTGCTTTCGCATCTTATCTACCTCGGCTTCTGCCGCTTTCCTTTCGGCCTCCGCCGCCTTTCCTTCGGCCTCGGCCGCGGCCGCCTTTCTTTCGGCCTCTGCCGCTTGCCTCTCCTGAATCTCCTCGACACATTCTGACAGCTCGTCATCCTCCGCCCCCAATGCGTGAATCGCCTCTATCAGCTCTGGCTTTCTTTGAGAGTCCGACACCTCCAGATTCAACTCCCTTGCAAGTAGCAACAACATGGACTTTCGCAGGGATTTCAGATTCATGGTTGCTTATAGTACCGCTGTCTCTGTTCCACAAAGATTCCTGTCCTGCAACTAATTAACCTTGACGGCAACGAGAATTCTAGGTTCCTGCCTTGCCTCAAGTCTTCCGTTAACTTAGTCTACAAATAAATCTTCAAAAAGCTCTTTTACGGAATCATGCTCTGCCACCATTAACCTTGACGCCACTGACAGAAAGAGCTTAACCAAGCTATCACACAATTTCTGCCTGACGCAAGTTACCTGTTAACCCAATGACCAAGACAGCTCCTCTCTACCAGCTTTTACTTAACACATAGAGTAAATGCCTGGTAAAATTTAACAGAGAAAGCCGACACTCACCCAGTTCGCAGTCATGTCTCCGGCGTCGTGCCTCTCAGAAGTGCCGTTCGATTCCCTCTGGAAGTCGATGAGCTCGTGTCATCCTTCTCCTGTCGTCCCTTTGTTGGACTTCGGGCTCACTCCGTCCAGTGGTCGCTTTCGGGGTTATCGGCATCCCGCCGCTGCCATCCAGTTGTTGGGACTCCGGATCCTGCCGGTCTCGTTTTCGGTAGCTGGCCCCGCAGCAGGATCCATCGTCCGACAATTCAGCGAGAAGAAGCGCCCGAACGAACGACAGAGATTTATTTACATGTGGAGAAGTGATCAACTGATCCAAAGAGAGAAGAGAGAGAGAGATACAAAACGTCTTCGGCATTTTATAGTGCCACGTTGGCAACACTGGGCGCATTGTCCGCATCGTCAGCCAATACGGTGGCCCCGGCACCTCGGCCACGAGGGAGGGGGAAACACACCTCACAACACATGGAGTGGCACAACCTAACACGATGTACATATATGGTCACAGCGCCCTAAAAAATGCCCAAACATGGTCACGAACGCACAGCAGATTCCGGAATTCTCCCGGCGAGAGAGGGGAGCCTGAATGGAGAGGTGGGGGTCGACGACACAGTCGGTCAAGAACCGGTTCTCCCCGCAACTCCTCTTGCTTGGTTCCCTAGGGCTGGTCGTAACACAGCATTAATGTACGCAGATGATATTGTGCTAATGGCCAACAACAAGGAAGATTTGCAGAGATTGATGGACATCTGCGGTAATGAGGGAGATAGGTTAGATTTTAGATTCAGTAAGGAAAAATCAGCAGTCAAGGTTTTCAATGGCAACGAAGGTAGTGAGCTTAGAATACAGGAGGTCACGCTAGAGATAACAGATAAATACAAATATCTGGGCGTATGGATCAGCAATGGGACAAAGTACCTGAGGGAACACGAAATATATGTGACGTATAAAGGTAACAGGAATGCAGCAGTGATGAAAAATAGGGCACGGTGGAATTACAATAGGTATGTTGTTGTGAGAGGAATATGGAAAGGGGTCATGGTTCCTGGGCTGACGTTCGGAAATGCGGTCTTGTGCATGAGATCAGAAGTTCAAGCGAGATTAGAAATTAAGCAACGTGGTATAGGTAGGCTTGCTTTAGGAGCTCACGGGAATACACCAAATCAGGGAGTACAAGGTGATATGGGATGGACATCATTTGAGGGCAGGGAAGCTAGCAGCAAGATAAAATTTGAGAAGCGATTGAGAGAAATGGGGGAGGAGCGTTGGGCTAGGAAGGTTTTCAGCTACTTGTACATGAAGAATATCGTTACAAAATGGAGGAAGCGAACCAGGAAATTGACTGGTAAATACTTAGAAAACAGCAGGTGGCCAAACCAAAAAGAACTATCGGTTAAGAATAAAATGAAGGAAACGGAGACCGACACGTGGAGAATGGGCATGTTTAAGAAGTCCGCACTAGAGATATATCAAACTTTTAAGCAGGAAATTGCCAAGGAAATTATCTATGATAATACTCGGGGTAGTTCTTTACTGCTTGAGGCCAGGACGGAGTACTGTGAACCAAGACATATCGGGCCAAATACGAAGGGGTAGGCACAGTATGCAGTGCGTGTGGAGAGGAAGAAGAAACTGCCGAACACTTCATAACGTTCTGTAAAGGGCTTTTCCCTATAGTTCAGGATGATGGCGCAGAGTTTTTCAAAGCACTGGGGTTTAGGGACCGGGAGGGCAAAATAGACTTTAAGCGGGTAGACTTAACTAGAAGGAGGTTATCTGATTGGTGGCTAAAGTCTAGGCACGAGTGAAAATTAAACTCTTCACTGCTAAATGCGAATCTTCAAGCTCACTTTTTAAAAAAAATAAATCTAGTTTTTGATTCATTAAGTATTACGGCTTGGTGGTGCTAGCCACCGCTCAATTTAAAGGGTACAGCCATATCCATCCATCCATCCATCCATCCAACCGTGGGCTTTCTATGCATGGCTTGGGGGTATCCGCCTTCGTGAAAACCTGATAAGCTCCAGTAATTATTCCGTTCATTATTGTGCAACCACTGATAAACTAAGGTTTGCCTAAGCATCAGATACAATATATTTACCTGTGAGCATGTTGTGGTATTCATACAAAACGTCAAAAAAGTGTAAGAAAACCTACTTGCAACCTGTGCCACTCTGGTCAGTCGAAATTCATCGCTATATAAGCTGTTGCGCTTTACTAGTAGGGTGTGAGTAAACACGTCAAGGTGTGGGCCGTCGCTGCGAATGGTTGATTGTGCTCTTGTTGCGTACTTGTTAGCGTATATGTTAGTGTACTTCTTGCGTACTATATGTGTACTATGTGAGCATGTGTGCATGTGTAGCTATATGGACGTGCATAAGCACATATTAGGCTTCCGGTGTCCGTGAGTAATACTAAATGGGTAGAGGCGTAAACAATTCGCAAGGGAGCCGTGATAGCTGTAAATGACAACGTACGTCGCGGCAGGCAACTTTTTTTAGCTTCGTTTAGTCTCTCCAGTTGGCGTCAGCTACCACCTACTTCATTGCTATGACGCTCTCACACCTCTAGCTACTTATATAACGTTGATCATCTGTCTATCAAAGCTGCACTACGGATTCGGAATGGTTTCGCTGCGATCTAGTGTACGGTTTGGAGGCACATCTCGTGACCTGCGGACCCGCAAACGCATGGATAACGTCGCTACGCTATGTGAATCTGCGAGAAATAAATACGGCAAGCCTAGTATGCAGTCTTCAGGTGAGGGCTCTGCAGAATCCGTGTCTTTCGGAGTGAACGTGGCTTCGCTGACCGAACAAAACGTACTTGCTCCGTCGTTCTCTTTCGCGATGTGTTCACCGCCACAGGTTCGTCTGCTTGTTTTTATAATCATTTCGTTCAATATCAAGCTTAGCGGGACCGTTTTTTTGTAACTTTCAGTGCCATGTACTCCTTACCATTCGAGAATCGTTGCATTTGCTAAGCCTACTCGCTTTGCCGGTGGGGCAGCCATGTTGATTTTCATAAGAAGGAACGTGTTTCTTCGTGGTTGAGAAAGCAACGTTTCTCTATTTAGAGACGAACATTGAGGACATCGCCGTTTCTCCCTAAATGAAGAGAACGTCACTCCATTTTTTTAAGAGTGTAGGATGCCAGGTTGTGTTGTCTGCTAGAACACCGCATTTCCTGCGCTTTTGCTGAGGACACCGTGCGTGATTCCCTTTGTTTTGAAGCTCAGTACTTAAAGAGGCGGTAAGACCTGATTAGACGGGCAAGTAAACTATACGAATCGGGGCCCCCGGTGGCACTCTCGAGTCTAATTTGCATACTAAAATCGCGACAAGGAACCGGCGCAGCTGACGCCATGACGGACGACGCAAGTGGTGTCGCGAAAGCAAAGCTGCCAATCAACATATTGTGAAATAATTTTCGTGTAAGAATGATCAGACATTTATTAAAACAAACGCGTCAACTTGCAGCAACGAACGGTACGTGCCACCGAACTGTAATACCGGCCTTACACGCGATTCACATGCGCTGTTGTCAATACAAATAGGTAAACGGTGAGCGCAGTGAATCACCTCACATGCTTATATAGAAGTGCTGGTGGGAGGGACTTCTTACGATCTCCTACTCATTTACTTGTGCTACAATTTTATTGGCGTTTTATTTTTGTTTTTGCTTTCTCTTTTACTGTTGATGGCTTTACTTTTTACCTCAGTTTGCACTTGTCCGTGATGTATGATTGTTAGTTCTCAGTGCCATCAAAGCGAGCGCAAAACAGACTGTCTTTTTTATAATGACCAATATTCCATTCTGTACTTACTTTAGTAGTGCTCCGACTTGATTATTGATGATCATGAGCGCATTCTTTTTGTTTTTTTTACTGCTGATGGATTTACGTTTCACCTTCCCTTGCACAAAACGACAACGTAACCACGTTGGAGTTTGCAGCGTGTGAGATATTTGAGGCGCGTGTTGTTTTTTTACTTATTTCGTTGGAGTTTCACCTTCACCTGAGCCAACGGGCTGCAGTCACAAATTTTATGGCAATGAGTTCCACGATAGCCGAGACAGTTAAAAAGGAAGAAGGCTACTGCAGGCGGCAGGTGCGGGAGGGGCAGGCTGAACAAGTTGTTGTCTAACGTATGTCATTTGAAAGCAGTCTTTCTCCATATTCCCTTCCCAGAGCTCTGCAGAGCCCTCGTGGTCAGAATACTGGGAACACATCGCTACCGATTTCCAAGATGACTAAAATCATCACGCTGATTCTGAAGTGTATAGTTTTTGCTCCACTGTAATGTTTCAATGCCTTATGACCGCATAGTGAGCCTAGGAGAAAAAAAATGTATTAGACTAGTGAAGTCTTAGCAGCTCGTGAAATATTCAAGAAAATTTGAACAAATCGTGAAAATAAAAGTCATGCGCAGGACGCGGGCCGGTAGCGAAAGGTAAGCGGGCCACATGCAGCCCGTGTTTGACAGCCCTGGTATACAGTGAGTCTGTCGTTTTCCTGCATCAATAAATTCACAAAGAACACCCGAGATAATCGGTCAGAAGCGCTCGCAAGCAGTTGTTACCGATTTTATTAGCTGCGGTGGCGTACGAAAAAATCTTCGTCACGAAAATTTTTGCTTCTGACTCGCAAATTAGCGTTGGCGTCTATTCCAATTTTCAGCTTCACCAGCGAAGTGTCGCGCTATATGTAACATTTGGGATAATGATGAAAACTTACAGCTTGATCTGTCGGATATGTCTGACACGATGACATCGAGTAGTGTATACCTGCTACAAGCTAATCAACTGCTTGCATGCAACCTATAGCACTGCTTTTATGGATATAATACCTTTACGAGGCAAAATGAACCTTTACAAGTTGAAATTTGAAATCAGTGCACCACCCGAACGCCGTATTCAGCAACTACTACACAGCAAGGCGAGCGCACGCATACTATCTGTGACGTCCAAATGATCGCACCGCTGGCCTCTCTATATAGTGGAGGCCCTCACGGCCGGTAGTGACCTGAGTTGTATTGGTTAAAATAAACAAAACTCAGCTACATTTGTTGAGGAAATAATAAATTTTCACCTTCGAGAGGCAACGCAATAGAACGTCCCAAAATTTCTGCACGGAGAAGCTTTTGGGCTACAATTTTCTCGCTGCCCTTCATAGCCATTATAGCGTACATGAGCGAGCATGCATGAATACACGCAACAAGGTGTGCCTGAGTCAGATTTATCTGCACCATCTTCTGAAATCACTCTGGTTCTTCTAGATTATTTGATAGCTAAAGTAAGCTAAACAACAGTTTCGTTAAACCAAAAAAAAATTCACAGCATTTCCACGGACTGAATGATGATGAGAGGGGCGAAGTTTCCATTCGTCCGTCCATGTCTGCCTGTCCCTCCATCAGTCCGTCTGTCTGCTGAGTGAGTCACACAACTAGGCGGTCACGTACAATGAATGAACAGACCCACGGCTCTGGGAGCTCGGCCTCTAAACTAAAACTGAGTTATTTACCTTATCATGGCCCCTTCGAAATGTCACGTTTTGTTTATTAAAATAATCATTTTACCTCTTGTTGAACTTAGTATTGTAAAGCGTTTCATCAGGCAAACAGAAGCCTTAATTCACACAAGTTCTGCTACTTACGGTCACTCCTGTTTCATTAAAAGAAAGACAGAAACTAATGATATCTGGGGTTTAACGTTTCGAAACCATTATATGATTATGAGAGACGCTGTATAGTGGAGAGATTCAGAAATTTGGAACACCTAGGGTTCTTAAACGTGCACCCAAGTCGGAGCACACGGGCCCACTGCGTTTTCGCCTCCATAGGAAATGCAGCCGCCACAGCCGGGATTCGATCCCGCGACCTGCGGGTCGGCAGCCGAGTGCCCCGCCGTGGTGGTCTAGTGGCTAAGGTACTCGGATGCTGACCCGCAGGTCGTTGGTTCGAATCCCGGCTGCGGCAGCTGCATTTCTGATGGAGGCGAAAATGTTTTAGGCCCGTGTGCTCAGATTTGGGTGCACGTTAAAGAACTCCAGGTGGTCGAAATTTCCGGAGCCCTCCACTACGGCGTCTCTCATAATCAAATGGTGGTTTTGGGACGTTAAACCTCACATATCAATCAATCAGCAGCCGAGTACCTTAGCCACTAGACCACCGAGGCAGGGCAAGGATGGAAACTAGATCGAAAGTTAGGGTATTTGGTGGTTGCTGCTGGGGATGTAAAAACCATGCCAAAACAGAGACAAGTACTGGGGAAGAGGTGACAGGGCGCTGCCCTATGTTGTTAAGTTGTCTCTATTTTTGCGCTTTTTTTACATCCCATGAATAGAAACATGTTTCATGTTGAGGCTAATTATTCTTTTGTTCACAAGACGCAATTTGTTATGCTCTAATCACAAATACTTAGATCATTAGTACCTACTAACAGATTCTGCACATCGCTAGTACGCAAATGGTGTACGTTTCTTATAAACAGTAGTTTAGTAACTGAACTCGAGCAAGTCAGGTTTTACATATGCTAGCTTGCTGCCGGCACTCCTTAGCACAGGCTACTGTTAGCTAGGGTTTGATAATAGCGGGTAGTATTGACTAAATATCAATAACTTATTAGCCACATCTGATTCCGGCTAGCCGAAGTTATAAGCCATATCAGTGTCTTCGTCCCGCATCAATTCAGTTACTATTTTTACTTGCTATTTTATGTCAATCATATTTTGAAATACGCTTTCAGTAATTGAATGCAGGTGTCTCTTACAAGTACGCTTATCGCAACCTATGCTATGACAAGAGAACAGCGATTAAATTTTGGCCACAAGTTCGACGGGAACTAACTGAGATCAAATATATTGTGCATAGCTGGTCGAGCTAAACAGCGCAAAAAACGAAGAAAGTAGAAAAAGGACACAAGACGAGTGCTGATACTACAACTGAGAAAGTTATCGAAGAAACATCAAATATATACATTTATTCGCGCATACTTTCGCAAGGCAAAGAAGCTAAAAAAACTAAAAACCACTTCTGTGTAGGCACGAGGCATCTCGGTCTAACAACGTTAGTAGTAATAATCTAGAACTTATATTTTCTTAACATGGAGATCAATTGATGGTTCACTGACACAGTTTTGCCCTCAATTTCAAATTTTGTGAGCCTTAAAAATTTGTCTTGTCAGCTTGTCGCCGTGGCGGAAAAGAGCCCTCATTCTCAAAAAATCTACAGTGCACTCCCCCCCATCCCTGCAGTGCTTAGCAAAGTGTGTCAAGGGCACATTACTCCGGAGTGAATTTGGTGCTCCCATCAAAATTTCCTCGGTCACCGCGACCAGCTGACAAGAGAAATATCTGAGGCCCACAGAATTCGAAATGGAGGGCAAAACTGTTTCAGTGAACCGTCAATTGGTCTCCATCATAAGAAAATATCATTTTTATATTGTTACCACCAACGCTGTTAGGGCAAGATGCCTCGTGTCTACACAAAAGTGTTTTTTATTTGTTTCTAGTTTTTTTGCCATGCGCACATAAAAGTATATTCTTGAGGTTTCTTCATTAAATTTCTCAGTTGAAAGTCAGGGCTCGTCTTCTGTCCTTCCTTTACTCTGTCTTCTTTCTTTGCGCTATGAACCTCGACCAGCCATAAATTGTTACCAACTTGTCCAGCATTTAATACCACTGAAATCTATCGTGCTTTGTCGCGTTTTCAGCTGTCCTTGCACGCTTATAATTGTGGTGTAAATTTTTCTATCGTTCACGGAATGCTTCAACGAAATGCGCCAATGCAGGAGGAAAAACTTTGCAAGGGTGTTTAACCTATTCTTTATTTTTTTATAAGGCTTCAATCCATTCTTCGTATAAACCGTATCCTCGCAAACAGGTACACCGCGACAGCGCTGGAGAAAGTTTCACGGTATCCGGCGCTACTGAAGCTACTCGCTGAGAAAGAAGGCATCGCTGCGTGCGAAGCTGCCAGGATGGTCCGAAGTCGGCTTTACAGCGTCGATGGGCTGCACGACTTCATGCGACTCACCGGCGTCGTCAAAGAGTAAGTGACGTGTGTTCCGCCCGTCGGGGACTGCAGCATTCAGCTAGACGACCTGAACGACGACTGCTGGCGTCTGGTGAGGCGATACCTATGTTTCGACGACGTCAAACGCTTCACCGACTACAAGCCGGACTAATTTATGCCAAGCTGAACCACAAATGCAGAATAAACGAGAAAAGGCAATAAATGCATTATTGGTGATGCGTTATTCATAATGCAAACTGGGTTTTGGTTAAAACTAATGTGGATAGTCACAGTCCAGTTTACCCATGGTCCAGTTTTCCGCTCGAGAATTTCTGCTTCGAACAGATTGCTTCACTCGAATCACGTTCGCGTTCCTTCTTGTGTGGTTCTCTAGGCGATAGAGAGCGCCACAGGAGCATAGATTCTGTAACGTCACCCATTATCGCAAGCCAGCTGGCATGCAGTAATTGCGTCGTCGTTAAATTATTCCAACGATTCATTCGCACAGCATTACAATAAGCACCACGTAATGGCGGAGACGCACGATGTATACAATCTGATCAAACGCGTATATCTAGCTTATAAACGTTTGTCTGCAACGCATAAAACAGGTGTCTAAAACTGATCTCAGCTATCGCGCCCAAGTCAGGCGATTTAGTCGCCCAATATTGGGAGCCATGAAGAATGATGGCGAGATAAGGGGGAGGCAGTTTGGACAAAATGTCGACTATAGCGTTATCATTTTGAAAGAAGGATTCTCTCATACATCGTGTAACGTTACATGTGCGCGTAAAATAAGTGAATGTTATTTTTTATAAAATGAGGCGTTTTAGAGCAGCACTCTTTCATAAAAGAGGAGAGCGGTCACGACAAGTAGAGTGGTAATGGCGGAACCACCTGTGAACCCAGCCAACCAAACGTCGTCTTCATCACAGACTGACTCATACCCCTGCCTATCTGAGTAGCACTCATCTTCTTCACTACATTTTCCTCCCCACCAGAAAAGAGCCATCTTGGCGGCTCACGGGCAGCAGACAATAGAGAGATCGTAATATGGTCTTAGGCAGTCTATGTGGACGGTCTCACGTCCACGGTGTCGTTGATCATGCGGTTGCGCAAGCGGCTCCACAATGTAATTGATGGGTGAACTTTAATTGGCCACATGGTAAGGGCCGTTATACTTGCACATCAGTTTTGTTGAGAGACCAGGGCTGGTTGAAGGGATGCGAAGCCAAACAAGGTCATCCGATGCATAAGAAGCCGGAGGCATCGGGCTATTGCGGTGGTGTTTCTGGCGTTGCTGTTCAGCACTTGTGAGGTAGCGGGCAAGCTGACGACACTCTTCCGTGTATTTAGCAGCTTGTAACATCGTCGTCGACTCAGCAACATCCGGGCGCTAAGGAAGAATGGTGTCTAGCGTACAAGAGAGCTCGCGACCATAAAGGAGGAAGTATGGAGAGAAACCAGTCGTTGTCTGGACAGCAGTATTTTGCGCGTAAGTTACAAAAGGGAGAATACTGTCCAAGTTGGAGTGATCGGTTGCGAGGTACATTGACAGCATGTCTCCTAATGTACACTTGAATCGTTCTGTAATGCCATTAGTTTGAAGATGATACGCGGTGGTGGTGCGATGAGTGACTTGGCATTCCTTGAGAAGCGATTCGACGGCGTCCGACAAAAACACACGCCCTCGGTCACTCAGGAGTTCACGTGGTGCACCGTGACGTAAATTGATCTGATGCAATATGAAACTACCGACATCACTCACTGACGCAGAAGAGAGTGGTGACGTTTCTGCGTAGCGCATAAGGTGATCGATAGCGACGATCACCCAGTGATTACCAGCTGGTGTAATCGGAAGAGGTCCATACAGATCGATACCAACATGGTCAAACACTCGGGCAGGACAAGGTATGGATTTGAGTGGAGCTGGAGAACTTGGAGTGGGATTCTTCCGGCGCTGGCAAGCGAGACAGGAACGTACGTAGCAACGAACGAAGCGATACATTCCACGCCAGTAGTAGCGGTGGGACAGGCGGGTGTAGGTTTTTAACACTCCATCATGGGCGCATTGTGGGTCGGCGTGAAAGGAGGCGCATATGCCTCAGCGGAGACGTCTGGGAATAGCTAGGAGCCAATGGCGTCCTTCGGAGAGATAATTCCGTCTGTATAGCAAACCATCTCTGATGACTAAGTGCTTTATTTGACGGCGCGTACCATTAGGGATATTCTACGAAAAAGTTGGACTCAACACGTTGATAAGTGAAGCGATCCAAGGATCTTTTCGTTTCTCCTGTAGCATTTCGCTGACACTAAGTGCAGATACATCAGGGGCAGGCGAAGACGTTGACTTGTCACTACATCGTAATGGTGATCCGGACAAAGCGTCTGCGTCGGAATGTCGTTGCCCAGATTGGTAAACGACGTGACTGTCGTACTCTTGTAGCTGAAGCGCCCAACGGGCAAGCCGGCCGGTGGGATCTTTTAACGGGGAGAGCCAACATAATGCATGATGATCTGTAACCACGCTGAGTGGGCGCCCGTAAAGATAGGGTCGAAACTTGCCTATGGCCCATTTGATGGCTTGACACTCTTTTTTGGTGACTGAATAGTTGGCTTCTCTTTTTGTGAGTGCACGGCTAGCGTAAGAGACTACGTACTCATCAAATCCGGGTTTACGCTGGGCGAGCACAGCACCGAGAGCAACTCTGCTAGCATCCGTGTGTATTTTCGTCGGGGAAAGACGATCAAAATGACGCGGTATAAGAGGTGACGTAAGAAGGTGACAGAGTGTGGCGAATGCATCATCACAAGCTAACGACCAACTAGAAAGGTCGCTGTTGCTGGCAAGAAGGTCAGTCAAGGGCGATATGATAGAGGTGAAGATGCGAATGAAACGACGAAAATATGAACATAAATCGAGGAAGCAGCGAAGTTCCTTTAAGGTGTTTGGCTTAAGAAATTCGGCAATGGCACGGAGTTTTGTCGGATACGGAAGAATGCCATCTCTAGATAAAACATGGCCCAAAATTAGGAGTTTTCGAGCGCCGATGCAGCAATTCTTAAAGTTGAGCTGTAGACCGGCGGAGGTGGGGCAAGTAAGCACACTGCCTCGAGGCGCTGAAGATGCGTTGAAAAGTCGCTTGAAAATATCACGACATCGTCTAAATAACGCAGACGTGTCTGCCATTTCAGGCCATGCACGGAGGATGTTGTCGGTCATGCGCTCGAAAGTGGCAGGCGCATTGCAGAGCCCGAATGGCATGACGTTAAATTCGTATAAGCCATCGGGAGTAACGAAAGCCGTCTTGGGGCGATCAGCCTCAGCCATGGGAACCTGCCAATAACCTGAGCGCAGGTCTAGTGACGAGGAGAACTCCGCGCCTTGTAAGCAGTCAAGGGCATCGTCTATGCGAGGTAGCGGGTAAACATCTTTGCGCGTGATCTTATTCAACCGGCAGTAGTCGACGCAGAATTTTATTGAGCCATCCTTTTTCTTGACTAGAACAACTGGGGAGGCCCACGGGCTGTTAGAGGGATCAATAACGCGGTGCTTTAACATGTCGTTAACTTGTTCCGCGATTATTCCACGCTCTGATGCCGATACTCAATACGGACGCTGACGTAAAGGAGCGTGAAGGCCAGTGTCGATTTGGTGAGATACTGTGGAAGCACTGCCCAAAGTCAGTTGCTGGTGATCAAAGCTGGCGTGGAAGCGCTCGAGGAGGGCAATGATGTCGGCGCGCCGCTGGGCCGTAAGGTTGGTGGCGATGCAGCGCGAAATTGCGTCGGTGAATGATGGTGAGAGGGTGACGCGCAGCAATCAACAGCGTCAATAGATAGCGTAGTCGAGTGGGCAGGAACTACACGTGCAATCGGGTGATCAATGTCATCAGCAAAGCACAGGCACTCTCCGCACAGTAACTTGGAAGGCGAGGAAAACGAATTTGAAAAATTATTTACACTTGATCCATCGTGAATGTTCAGAACGGCGAAAGGGGCTTGTGGCGAACGGCGGTGTCAGAAGGCGTAAAAGAACAGTTGAGCCACTAGAGACGTCACAGGACAGCGGAACTAGGACGAATGAGAACGGGGGTATCAAAGTGTCGGTGACAACGAAAACTTTTGCTGGTGAAAGGGGCGAGTCGAGTGAAGCAGCGTCGCATAACGGCGCGAACTCCACTTCAGCGCAAGCACAGTCGATGATCGCATGATGACTGCAGAGAAAGTCCTAGCCAAATATAATGTCATGGGAGCACTGCGGGAGCACTACAAACTCGACGACATAAATATCGTCAGCAATAGCGACACGTGCTGCGCATGCAGCAAAAGGGCGAATTCGTTGCTCGCTCGAAGTGCTCAAAACGAGGTCGTAAAAAAGCATTGTGACTTTTTAAGTGTGAATACACTTTATAAGCGACCCCAAACCATCCACCGCCGTCAGCGGCGTCCGCAGTCTTCTCTCTATCTTTAAAAGAAAGAGGACTTGGCAGGCCGCAGCGCGACGCTCTACCGAATAAGCCACGGACGCGACGCTGATATCGGTGTTAGTAACGCGCCTTATACCCCCTACCCTTCGCTCGCTCTTCCGCGCTCCTCGCTCGCTGCAGCTTCGCGCGCTCTCTCTCTCTCTCGCGCCCGCCTTCTTTCAGTCTCCCGTCGAGAGCGGGTAGTGAGGAAGAGTAAAGTAAAAATCCGTTTGGATTCACCAGTGAGTTAACGTAAACTCCCCCGTGTGATCAAATTGCGATTCCCAGGAACCATTACACCATAAAGGCACCATAGTGTGATTAATAAATATAACACTGCGAAATAATAAATACCCCTCATAGCATCACCCCGTGTATTCGCACTTAACCATGTTCACCCTCGGGGAAATGCTTCGGAGTTTTTTTCAGTTGACGACAAAGTTTTTAGTCGTTACAGACACTGCGGCGCCAGTATCGACCAATGCAAAAACAGGTATACCTTAAACGGAGACAGCAACGACGTTGGACGGCGAAAACCAAGGTCATGTGGAGTTCGAACGATCCGCAATTCTTGCCCCCGGAACTGCGGCTCCGATTTTTCCTCAGGGACAAGGCGAGGTCGACGTAGCTTAGGTGAAAGGGAACGGCGTTGAGGTAAAGGCGACTGGTGTCTGTTGGAAGTTTCGGCGAGGTCAAAATGTGTCCATGGTGGCAGGCTCGCCAGATACAGCAGGCTAGGGTGGTGGTGAGAAATCATAATTGTTGGGCTGGACGTCGTCACGCAGGAAACACTCACGCCATCGACAAAATTGTGCCACGTGACCCGCAATTCCACCGGCGAAGCATATGGGGAGGCTGTCTTGAGTGCGCCAAGGGTTCTGAAAGCGTGGTGGTGGTGGTCGGGAGAAAGGACGGGCTGCCTAGTACATAGGCTTAGTCGGTGCGATAAAGAGGCGCGTGGACGTACGCGTTCGCGACAAAGAAACGTGGGCGTTCGCGACAGGTGGACGTCGGGTTCCGTGTGCTTCGGCATAGCTCGATGGAGCAGCCACAGGTGGTGCGTGAGCTGTTGCTAGCGCCTCGGACACTTGCTCCTGGACTACTCGCTGTATTAATGGCGCTAAAGTAGATGGGGCACCTTCGGAGGTATAAGGCACGAGGGACAACTAACGTGCGACCTCCTTTCGTACAAATTGCTTGATCGCGAGAAGCAAAGTGGTGTGGTCGTGGTCGTGGTCTATAGCAGTGCCAGCTGACGTTAACGCGGAGATTGTTTTACATGGCGCGGTGGCACGACGAGTGGTGTCACGATGTTTCCAGAGTGCATCATAGCTATGACAAAGTTGAATCACTTCCGCTACCGTTTCCGGGCTCTTGGCAACAAGCGTCTGAAATGCGTCGTCAGTCACGCCTTTCAAGATGTGTTTGATCTTTTCGGCTTTTATCATGGCCGAGTTGACACGCCGGCAAAGGTTGACCACATCTTCGATATAACTAGTGTAATTCTCACCATTATGCTGAGCCCTAGTACGCAAGCGCTGTTCGGCCCGTAGTTTGCGGAGCGCTGGACGGCCAAACAAGTCCGCAAACGCCGTTCGGAAGGCCGACCAGGTAGGAAGGTCTCTCTCGTGATTACGGTACCACAAACTGGCGACGTCGATCAAATGAAATTGAACGACAGTAAGCTTGTGCGCGTCGTCCCATTTGTTGTGCTTGCTCACCTGGTCGTACTCGTCGAGCCAGTCTTCCACGTCCTTGTCATCGGTTCCACTGAAGGTAGGCGGATCGCGTTGCCGAAGGGAGCCGAGACAGACAAGAGCTCCAGTAGTTGGAGCCGAGGCGGCCGCCTACTGATCGTCCTCTGTGGACATCGTAGCAACTGGAGGCATCGTACGGTTTCACAATTCCAGGATTATGCATTACCCAGCACCTCCACCAATTAAAATGGTGTGTTTTAGAGCAGCACTCTCTTATAAAACAAAAGAGCGGCAACGACAAGTCAAGTGGTAATGGCGGAAGCAGCCTGTGTACCCAGCCAATCAAACGTCGTCTCTTCACAGACTGAGGGATACCCCTGCCTATCTGAGTAGCACTCATCTTCTTTACTACAGTTAAAAATGACCATCAAGCTGTTTTTGGCCTAATGGTTAACAAGTCCCAAATATACCCACTCGTTGAGTGAAAAAATCTCTGTTCAAATTTCAAGGAGATAACGCCCAATAACTAGTTTCGCACACATTTCGGTGTCAGCGTCATTCGTTTTTACGTGAAAAACCGGCGTTGCCTGCGAGAGAAAATTTCAGAAAGTTGGCATTATATAAATAAATATACATTGATTCTAAGTGAAAATCAAACTTCGGTCCTCTGAATGGCAAGCAGTGCATGAACCTTCGTTGTAAAAAAAAACGCTATAAGAATGTTCTTAAGGATGAGAGTGCTTATGGCATGTAATACTGCGTTACATACTGGTACTATTGCACCAGGCATCAAAACATCGGAATTATTCAACAAGTTGGTTAATGCAACCCACCTTTAACAGAGCGTGCACATGCGCGAGGTACGTTGTAGCACCTCACGGGCGCATCGCGGGTACTTCGCCGATTTTGAAATGAAATATATGCCGCACAGTGGGAATTTCGCAAGTGCACTTGGGGTACGCATTCTGCAACAGTGTGAAACTGCCAATGTTATCCTCACACATGTACCTTTTCTTTTTTTTGCGAAAAGCTTGAAGGTGATGCCCGCGAGGCTCCAGTACGCTGTCGCGTTCTGCTCTTCCGCGCGCGACTTCAAGGGTCCTCTGACTTTTAACGTAAACAGCTTCAAACATCAAATTTTAAGTAGCGTTTGAGCAAGTTAATCTCTACACGTTCAACATATGATATTTTACTATAGATATTTCCGATGACAATGAAAAGTAGTTAACATGACAATGAATGTTCACTCTTTTTTGATTGACACAAAACAGTCATGATTCTATCTATTCTAAGCAATACAAAATAAACGTGAAAACGGGTGTACCAAAGCCAGACGGAAAAATTATGCATGGCGTTACAGTGTGTTTTTCTTAGCATCGCATGAGATATATCATCATCATCATCGTCATGTTTGACTACGCCCGCTGCAGAACAAAGGAATCTCCCATGTTCCGAAGGTCAACTCGGTCCTTGTGCTTGCTGCGACCTTTTTATGCCTGCAAACTACTTAATCTCATCGTCCCACCTAACTTTCTGTCTCTCACCCACTTGCCTAATCTCGAAATTCCGTCCGTGATCCTTGATTACCAGCAACTATCTCGCCTTCACGCTACGTGCCTTGCTCATGACCTTTTATTCTACTTGATTTTCACTATGATGTCCTTAGCAGCCGTTTGTTCCCTGATCCACTCTGCTCCCTTATTGTCCCATAGGGTTGCACTTATCAATTACCTTTGCATTGCTTGCCGCGTTCTCCTCACCTTAGCTTAACCCTCTTTGTAATCCTCCAGGCTTCTGCACCGTAAGTAGGTACCAGTAGGATGCAGCTGTTATACAGTTCTACCTTGAGGGATAGTGGCAATCTACCATCCATGATTTGAAAATGATTGAAATATATATAACCAGCTTGTCTACTTGTACAAAGGACTTCTGCGGCTTGAGAATATAGCCTGTCTCCTGTAACAGGTAGATATTCGTAATAAAAATGCAGTGATGAAGTCATCTAAGCACTTAGCAAGCACTGACTATCACTACCGTGTTTCTCGTTTCTCCAGAGAAGGTATCGAACGGTGAAAGGCAATCCTGAAGATTCTCTTAAGTATGACGATAGTTATCGGGCGAAAACAAAACGACGACACAGAGACAAGAAGGTCACGAAGGACTTTCTTGTCTCTGTGTCGTCGTTTTGTTTTCGCGCTATAACTATCGTGATGCCATTACAACTAGCCCAAGCTGCCACACTTCTCTTGAGCAGTTGTCTCCCAATTGGTGGTAAATAGGCGCATTCACCACTCATATTGCCAGGGTTACATTTTAACATCGTATTTTCTATCGATGTAGTATCGAGCAGCTGTTTTCAAAGCGACTGCCTGATGGTATAATACTGAAGAGCTCTAGTCATGCTAGCACAATTACACGAGGTTTTGTTTTCAAAGCTTTCGTACTATGAAATGGTCACAAGATTCCTTTCCAGAAAAATGGTATAAAAAGCAGGCATGCCGATTGCAGCGCATAATAGGTCGTTGTGGAACGAATTTTCGAAGTGGGCGGCTATAGAAGAAATTAACGAGTACTTTTTCGTCAAAAATACTTTGTACTGTAGCAGCAGCTTGGCACGAGACTTAGGAGAAAAATGTAAAATTTCCGAGGAACTAACGTGAAGCCAGCGAACACCTGAGGTTGTACTTTGCTACCAGAGTAGCATATATATTTGATTGCCCTTCGTAGTCGCCAATAAATATGTCTTGCCTCTGCAATATAATATGATACAAATAAATAAAAAACAAGTGAGTAAAATTAAATCAATAAATCACTGAACCTCTTTAAAATGAACGCTGCACTGCAAAACTTTTTACACCCAAAGGGTGTAAAACAGCTGTACGCATTAAAAGCACCAATTATAACACCTTTTTACACTCCTATATAACAAATTCACATGTTCGTATACAAAACGCCCTCAAAACATCCCATTTACACCCTTATCTTTGGGTGCTAAGAACAGTTGCACGACCTTTTCGGGCAGCTTTCTTTATATTGTTTGTATACATTAACCATCTTCATACCAGCAAGGCTCCTACTACTAGCGGCTTGCGGGTTTAGTAATGAATCGAAGCGGGAAGTAATGTGACCGAAACGCAGTTTTCGTCGATAAAGCACACAAACTACTATAAGACAGAAGCATATCCAGCTTTTTTGGACATCTAACAGCCAGCGCCCCAAGCAGTCCCGGCTCGAAGCTAGCGCGTTTTCAATGGAATCAGTGAGTTTTTCTTGAATGGTTAATTGTAGAGGGTGAGTTTTGAAAAACGCAGACGACAGAGCGAGTCTGGGAACCTAAACCAACAAGAAGGCTACAGTAATCATGTTTGGGTAAGCTTCAATTTTGTTCCCAGAGCAGTTGAAGATCGTACAATGTTAGTCTAAGAAAACGGCAAAAAAGTGGCCTCTTTTTCGAGACAAAAACGCTCACTGCAGTAAATCTAAGCATGTTCTTTTAATGGTCAGTGCACCGTATGTAGTCCTGACACTCAGCTTTCAATTTAAGCCATTCTCAACGTGCCACAATTGGCATATCATTGTTCCGCAACTCGTTTTTGGCGACGCATTTCTTCAAATCCTTGTGGCATATTGATAAACTCTTCCTTATCACCAGCAGCTCACTGGCATTCGTGGCCGTGTGCGTTAATCGCGTAGTTGCGAGGCGCAACATCAGCGCGCCGTCATAGGTTCCATGCCGCGCGTCGGAGCATTTTTTTAACCCGTATTAGTTTCACAGAATCCCACAAGATGTCCCCCCAAAACAAACCAAACAAGTTTCTGTTTCAGTTTTTATTTGTCACTGCGTTCTCGAGGAGTCTTGTTTTCCTTCATTTTCATTACTTTTCAGTAAATTTTTAAATACTTCACGCATATCACTGTCTCAAGACGTACGTTGATAATTCTTACTTTAGTCTTTTACACATCCTAAAGAAAACAACGCTCAATTAGGTTAGGTGAACAAAGCTTCTTTTTTTTTCGTACGCGTACTGTAATGTAAAATTTAGGTGAACAAAGCTACTTCGTTTTCTCGTACGCGTATTATAGTGCGAAGTTCCTTTCTGTTTTCATGATTTCGTTATGCTCTTCACACCTACCTACAATTACCTGCAAAGAACACGTACTAAGAGTAGAAAAATATATGTGTAGTATAGTATATACTATGTTTCACATAGTATATGTGATATTATACGTTGTGCCATTGCTTTGTGAATGCGAAGTGCTTCTTTGCGTAGCATCTATCTATCTATCTATCTATCTACCTATCTATCTATCTATCTATCTAACTAGCCACCCCCGTGTGTGTATATATCACCGTGTATCCCATACTAATATTTTTCTGCTAGGTTAAGAGGCGATGTAGTAGTATTTATCGCCGTTCATCATATACCGCAATATATACTACGTGTATCGTCTCTTTATCTTGGGGTAAACCAGAATTTGTATTCAGGGGTAATAAAGCTTGTCGAATAAGTTTGACAGGTCAAGACATTATTAACTTGCAAATCCCGTTGCGTACGTACGTCGAGAAACCTTTTCCTTCACACATTTGTGGCACATACCCACATACCCCATGTGGCGATATGCTGGTATACGACATAGGGGAGTGACAGTTTGTTGACCTTGGAGCTGTGGGAACAGACATTTGTAATTAATGTGCAATAGTGCCAAGAAAAACTGAAATGAGGACACCCGATGAATTCCAAAGTTGAATATTGGGGTCCCAGCAGGAATATAAACCTAGCATTATGCGTGGCAATCAAGTACAGTTCTGCAGCGTCATGTTAGGTCTCGAAAAAGCTTTGGAAAAACGTCATACTGCGTTGATTTATTGGTTTATTTATTGATTGATTGATATGTGGGGGCTTAACGTCTCAAAACCGCCATATGATTATGAGAGACGCCGTAGTGGAGGTCTGCAGAAATGTTTCCATCTAAAATGCAGCCACCACCACCGGGATTTGATCCAGCAACATGCAAGTCAGCAGCAGAGTACCTTAGCCATTAGACCACCGCTGCGGCGCAACGCCATATTGCAGGCAAAAGGCAATTGTGGTTGCGTCACTGGCCCTTGAAGTTTATAAGCGTCACATATGTGCTCCTATGGCGCAGTATTTACGTCGGCTCAGCGTCAGCTATACACTTCACGGACATCCGCTGAGGTTGGTTGACGCACCACTAACCAGAATTACCATCCTCGCAAGCACAGGCTCTACTTATCCGCTTATCTCTTCTGTGTTGGTAATAACCATATTGCTGTTAGCATCGTTTCACAACTGTTAAAATCTGGTCATATAAAGTATACGTGACTGTTCAATATTTGTCTGAGCGACAAGATTCGTACATGTATTCATTTTTTTATTATTTACAGATACTACAAACCCTTCTCGGAGACATGCAGGAGTGCAAACAATGAAATACTTTCACAGAAATTTCACATACATCTTGACAATACATCAGTGTTGCTTGACGTAATTTTAAAAAGTACAACACACATAAAGGGAGGCGTAAATATGCCTACACAATCGCATGTAAGCATACGATACGGAATGCATACGTTAAAAGACCGCAATGATAATGTATTCTAATCTTAAAACGATACTTTAACCAAAGCCTATATTACATATACGCTGAGAAAACACCTCTAATGACAGGAAGTTGACCGTCTCTTTAAGTAACATGTTGTAATAAGAAATTCAGCAAAATATAATAATGTTTAGCTTGATTAAAAAGTTACAAGGTCACACTTCTTGCGAACGCTTCGATTTACATTGATTCCCTTGTTACGTGGGATCTACCAAATAAAATGACGAAACGTTCGACCTGTCTATGGGATCAGGACTTATGGCAATCTGTAGGGGAGGCTAAAAAATAGCATTCCAGTAAACCTATAATTTCGTGTTTGATCTCAACCATGTGTTATCTCGATATCCATCATAAGGACATTATCAATAGGTTATCGCCATCGACATCACCATCGCCGTCATGTTTCTTTAAAAAGTCCCCATTGACGTCATTCCACTGTGTACCGTATGATCTACGCGCGCGTAAAAGCACGTGAACGGTGGGGACGAACACGGGTGATAAAACGTATTGGCCCATCTCCGTCGATCAGAGGGCACATGCGATAAGATTAATCCACGGGGGAAGCATGCCATCAAATGCTTCTGAAACAAAGGGTAAATGCCATGTTTGCTTTGAAGACACGGAGCTGAAGGTGGGGACGGGAGAGGAGCGTTCAAGCAGTGGCTCTGAACTTCGACTATAAGGACGCGATGGCACATGCTACATTGAAAGACATCAGCGCAGCGGCATGTATACCCTTCTACGTTCTTCGCTCTGAACGATAAGCAACTGTGCGGATTCCCCATTTTTACCGCGAGTGGCTGTGTTATGTTGCAGCAGCATTTTGTAGAGTTGTGGACCACTGGATGTAAAAATTTAGCCTTACTTAGTTTGTCGCTACCGCACACATTTCATCACCTTTGCGGTAAAACTGGGATATTTTGTCATAAGTTGTCATATGTAAAGTGCTGCGTGAATAGAAAACGACCAGCGTGCCTTCTTTCTTGACCATCGTAAAGCTCTGTGTGCTGCATCGAAAAAGTCTGTGTGATAAGACGTTCGTAGATGAAAGTTTTCAGAAAGTTACAGAGACTATAGCTGTCAGAGGAAACAACAAACCGTCATCAATAGAACATATTTTACAATCATGGTTAAGTCTTTTTCGTTGCTCAAAAGAGCAGAGAACCTGTGATCATGCTAGTTTATCGCGTTTCATTAACTCCATTCTATCTTTTCTTTCTTGGTGAAAAGCGCATATAAATATATCTATGTTCGAAAGTATAGCCAGCTGTCCTACGCTTTCCGCATTGAAATGGCCGATACCATAGTTCTTGACCACTGTGACAACGAGGAATCCATTCCACATATCTTTTGACACTGCTTACAGAATAGTGGACAGTGACTATGTCTATGCAATGAGTTCAACAAATGAGATAATCAAGGTATGTCCAAAAAACACAATATTACAACAGAATGAAAGTTAAACTGATGAGAGCGGCTCCAACTCCGAGCTACCCGGCACTGAGGCACCCCCAAATGAACTAATGGCTTTTTATAAACGAGAAAAGCTTTTATGAGGGCTACGAAAATACCGCTTTTCGGGGTGCATGTTTGCCTAATATGTGTTCTTTCGGTTGCTTATTTCTGAAAATTCGCATGATGTTTTTCGGAGGTTATTATTACTTTGTTCGCAGTAGATATATTACTAATCCTCAACTGCGTGGAAAATTTGCGCCTCCTTTTTCAGTTTTTCCACATTGCTTCAAAATCGCATTCAGCGATTCAGCATCATAACATATTAAGTATAAATTAACTGTCAGGGAGGCGCACACAAACACAAGCAAAGTTTTGTTGAAATACTGGAATACAGGAGTTTGTCCGTATAACAATCTTAAAGCTTGTGGTAATATACGCAATACGCAACTGTACACTTGTAATCAATGAAAGAATATTTCACGAGGTTGTTGTCAGTGATGGAAGCGTACTCCTTTCGAGTGCTGATTCCCGGCCTCTGAAGAGGCGGGTGTATTAACATGCCAGGTGATATTTTGCTGTTGCGAACCACTTGTTAGTATATAATGGTGGTCCTATGCCTATATAAGAAGCTTCTCGGCCTATATGGTTCCAAAAACTGTCTGTGTCTGTTATCCGCGAAACTCCGGTGGCTCATCGATTTTGATGATGGGGCAGTTTATCATAAAAGGATCTGTACGACGCAATATCTTTCGCATCATCTTCATATAGTTACTTATGTATTGAGGAGAGGGTACGGAGTGTAGATACGCTAGCGCTAAAGAAATCAGATATGTTCTAGCTTTGAGGAAGACAAGTCTCGACACAAGCCCTGTTTACGGATTGTCCATCACAAGCTTCCATCTGGCCCTTTCTTTGTTTTTTTTATATTTCTGATATATTTATTCAGTACTTGGCATCGTGCGTGCCACCGCACACTTCATTCGAAAGAGTTCAAGAGATTCATCAGCCAAATTTTGTAGAATCGCAGCAAACCTTAGGTGACGTTTATAGTAGCCGAATGGGTCGACCTATGGCGTAGCCATGTCGCGGCACCACACCAGGCCCGTGCGCCCCCCCCCCCTCCACCAACGCTTTCTTCCCGAACTTTTTCTGCGCTATGGCATTCACGATGAAAAAGACGAAAAAGACCCTTATCAAAGAAGTGCCCGCTGCCCCCCCCCCCTCTAAAAAAATTTTGTCTACGCCTTTGCGGCTGACGTGTCATTGACGGCTTAGATCATGTTCATTTTATAAAAGCGGAACAGGATTGCAGTGGTCGTTAAGAAATAAGGGATCTCAAAGCTCCGCCTTTAGGAGTTCCGTGCGATAGCAATCTTATGTTGCTATAGTACCTACTTCTAACACCTAATGCACGATACCTTTTCGAATCAGCTATGCATCCTTTACATGCCCTTAAGGAAACACGCGCAGTAGCGTGTGTGTGTTTTGTAATGGGTTATCAGCTCTAAACCACGAAGTCATTTTGATAATCACACGTTCTGACGCCTCATTTCCATAGGTGGTTGTACCACACATTGTTACTGCAATGTTTCATGTTGCATTGTGAAGCATACATACAGGACACATGTGTTTGCAAAGTATGTGTCACTTTCACTGCATTTCCAAGCAGAGGAAGTAATTTTCAATGTTTTCACATGCAGGCAATTGGTCATGTGGTAGAACATCCGCTTGTCACTGAAATGGGTGAGTGAGTAAAAACTTTATTGAACATGTCCGGCGTCATTGAGCGGGGTGGGGCTACAAGCACCCCGGCCTAGGTGACGGCCTCGAGTCCTTGGAGCCGGGCGGCATCCTGGGCATGCCGGACGGCCCACAGTTGATCGGCAAGGTCGTAGCTGAGCAGAGGCGCCTCCCATCGCGCCTCGCGGTTCGAGACCACCGTGTCTACCGGGTTCGTAGGGTACTGCTGCGCGTTACCGGTACACTTCCACAGCATGTGCTGCAGCGTCGGTCTGGCTCCGCACGCCTTACACGCGTCGGACGTATAAATGCCTGTGTAGCAGAGGCAAAGGATCACCGGATTCGGGTACGTGTGTGTCTGTAGTTGTCTCCAGGCAACCTGCTGTTTCTTGTTTAGTTTGGCGTGGGGTGGTGGATATTTGCATCTGTTCAGTCTGTAGTGTTGCGTGATGCCTCTGAAAGTGGTCATGCGATCCCCCCACATCTATTTCCTGAAATGACGCATGTTCAATTTCCACTCGGACCCACACGACCCGGGTTTGATCCCCACTATAATCTAGGAGTTTTCCTTATTTATTCAATATGCATTGTTATTGATCCTTCGCCCATGCATATGATGATTTTTCGCTCACAACCAACGCCGCCAAAGCCGAGATCAATGCGAGAATTTCTACAAAACGAGCTCTTTAACGCTTTTGCGTCAAAATGGGAGTTTATAAATAAAAGCGAATGGTGAAACATTTTACAGGCGCGAATATATTATTTTTATATTTATCCGATATCGCGGAGTCCTATTTGTAACATAGCACACATCGAGGACAAACGTTGTTGTTATCCTCGGTTGTCTGACCCCGATGCGTATCATTAAGAACGTCACATTTTTATTTTTCTGCATGCATGCATATTGATATTCTAGGGGGTGACGCATGTGTGCCTGACGAGGAAAACAAGGGTTGAAAAATCATTTTTATCATCATCATCATCATCAGCCTGACTACGTTCACTACAGGACAAACGCCTCTCCCATGTTCCGCCAGTTAACCCAGTCCTCTTCATGCTGCTGCCAATTTATAACCGCAAATTTCTTAATCTCATCTGCCCACCTAACCTTCTGTCTCCCCCTAACCCGCTTGCCTTCTCTGGTAATTAAGTTAGTTACCCTTAACGACCAGCGGTTATCCCGTCTTCGCGCTACATGCCCGGCCCATGTCCATTTCTTCTTGATTTCAGCTATGATAATCTTCGCCCCCGTTTGTTCTCTAATCCACTCTGCTCTCTTCTTGTTTCTTAAGGTTACACCTACCATTTTTCTTTCCATTGCTCGCTGCGTTGTCTTCAATTTAGGCTGAACCCTCTTTGTAAGTCTCCAGGTTTCTGCTCCGTAGCTAAGTACAGGCAAGATACAGCTGTTATATACCTTCCTCTTGAGGAATAGTGGCAACTACCAGTCATTTTTTGAGAGTGCTTGCCGAATGTGCTCTACACCATTCTTATTCTTCTAGTTACTCCAATCTCGTGCTTTGGCTCTGCGGTTATTGCCTGCCCTAAGTAGACATAGTCTTTTACAACTTGAAGTGCATTATTACCTATCTCAAAGTGCTGCTCTTTACCGAGGTGTTTGTACATTACCTTCGTTTTCCTCAGATTTATTCTAAGACCCACCTTTCTGCTCTCCTTGGGTTAAAAACTATTCCAACATAAACAGGAGCTCTGTTTAACCACGCTAATTTTTATTCAAGGTAACGAACGATTCTCTGATCTGAACAAGTGACAAACAACTATTGCACTCCTTTCATTCTGCCTAGGGTGTCTTTTCTTTTTTCTTTGTATTGTTGGTGGGTGGTTTCCAAATTGGATATTAAAAAAAATCTTACTGAATTAAGTCATCGAATATTGGCTGATCCCCCTGAGTGGGTACGAGCCATGGCTGTGGAATTATCATCATCATCATCATCATGAGCTCAATCGCCGGTGAAATGGTCACACCATTACCGCTTGTTTTAAATAAATCTAATCCCCAGCCTCGTCGATAAGGCGTCTCTTCTTTTCCGTAACGTATTTGGTGGAGGTGGAACGTTGCCCGTCTTCACCAGGAAGCATCGCAATGGCCGCACCGCCATGGCTACCAATGACAACAACCCGTCAGCGTCTCCATCTGTAGCTCCTGCCATTACATACCTGGCAATGCCCGCCACCCGTGATCTCGGTACATTCTCCGCACAACCTGGGCTTGACGTTGGCTACTGGTTCCGTATGTACGAACGTGTTAGCCAGTTACACTGATGGGACATGATGCTACATGAGTTACATGATGCTCGCTAATGTAACTTTTTACTTGGACGTCACCGCACGTGTCAACATGGTTCGACGCCCATGAGACCAAGCTCACCAGCTGGGATACCTTCAAGCAGCGACTACGCGACATCTATGGGGAACCATACGATCACCAAATGGAAGCGTGAAAAGAAATCGCCACTCTTGTGCAGTCCTCCACTGAGTCGTGTGTCTCGTAAACACAGGACGTGCTCGCGTTGTGCTGAAAAGTGGACGAGCAAATGACAGAGAGTGGCAAGGTGGGCATCATACTCAAAGGCATTGCGGACGACTCCTTCAACTTGCTCGTGTACACCAACGTCACGACCATACATATGGTTATCAAGAAATGCCGCCGCGCCCCGCCACAGTGGTCTAGTGGCTAAAGTACTCGACAGCTGACCCGCAGGTTGCGGGATCGAATCCCGGCAGCGGCGGCTGCATTTCCGACGGAGATTAAAATGTTGTAGGCCCGCGTGCTCAGATTTGGGTGCACGTTGAAAAACCCCAGGTGGTCGAAATTTCCGGAGCCCTCCACTACGGCGTCTCTCATAATCCTATGGTGGATTTGGAACGTTAAACCCCACATATCAATCAATCAATCAATCAATCAAACAAGGAATGCCGCCACTTCTAAACGGCCAAAAGACACCGTGTTCTGCCTCAATTTACGCAGCTACCAAACATTGCTGTTACATCAACCTGCACTGATCTCGGTGCCGCACCACCCATCAGGACAGCGCGACACGTATAGTTTGACGTGAGCTTGAGGCTTCACGTTCGGCACCATTTCCTTCACATCCGCTAGACTATGGTGCCGCACAAACGCCTCTAGTGGTCTCCGTTATTCAAGCCGTCGTGAGGCAGGAAATTGCAAAGCTTGGTTTTCATGTGGCCTGCTCTGTCTCCCAACCCATCTCCAGGACAATGACAATGAATGCACCACGCAATGACTCACATTTTCTTCCGTGATCCCGCAATCCGACGGAATGGACAACTGCTACGACAAACCGATCTGCTTCCGCTGCCCTCGAGTTGCCCATATCTACCGCTACTGCCGCAGCACTTGGGCGCCCTAAAACTGGTGCCCATTTTTCTCTTCTCGCCCATACGAGGACCCCCGTCGGTGTTCGCCCAGTCGTGTGTACCCTTCTTCCGACGTCCTTAACAGCCGCTCCACCGCACATTCGCCGTCACCTCAACGCCGCCGTTCCATATCGCCCCAACCACGCCTCTATCCGTCGCCGGTAAACTATGGATCCTCTCGAACGGAAAACTAGGCCATGCAGATCCGGGAGGTAGTTCTGCATCAATTGCCTGATCCAAATCCTCCGTTGACGCTCCTTACTAATATGAACTTGATTGGGGTGTATGTGGACGGTATTTCTTTGACGGCGTTAGTCGATACTGGAGCTCAAGTGTCCATAATCAGTGCTCACCCGTGTCGCCTACCGAAAACGTCCTCACGCATGCAGCGACTGCAAGCCCTCCGTGTAGCTGATGGTGGAACTGTGACCATCACTGGAATGTGTACCGCTCGTGTTAGCATTGCCGGCCACCATGTCCCCGTTTTATTTGCGATGCTTGAAAATTGCCGTCAGGACCTAATTTTCGGCATGGCCTTCCTATCAACGCATTCTGCCCTGATCGATTGTGCCACCGGTACTCTCTGCCCAGAACTTCCTCTTCTTCTGAATTCTCACCCTGAACTCCCGAACAGCCTGTGCACCACTGACCTCTTCTGGGTACCACCTAAAGCTCTCATATTCGTCGAATTGGCAACATCCTCCCCCATGCTCGACGGTGATTATATCGTGACGCCGATCCCGGATGTTTTGCTGGCGCGTGACGTTACTGTCTCACACTCCGTCGTAACCATGGCCTCTAACCGAACATATTTAACTGTTATCACTTTCGGTTTCATGAAACAATTGCTACCCCATGAATTTCGGTCGCCACGCTAAGACCCTTAAAGGACGACCACGTCACCTGTTTTACGGCAGACGTATGTCCCGATCACCCACGTCACTCACAGGATGCCACGTGCCTCGATGCGACCTTACGCTCCATGATCGCCCCGGACCTCAAACCTGAGAAGTCAGCCACGCTATGCCATCTTCTGGCTTCATACCGCGACATTTTCGACATCGACAGCCGTCCACTTGGCCAGAATTCCCTCGTCAAGCACCGCATTAACACAGGAGATTCTCATCCCATTCATCGGCAACCATACCGGGTGTCTGCCACCGGGTGTAATGTAATTCAACAAGAAGTCACCAAGATGTTAGCCAAAAGAATTATTGAACCCTCTTCGATGCCTTGGGCATCACCCGTCGTGATCGTTGTAAAGAAAGATGCCACGTGGCGCTTCTGCGTGGATTACACCCATCTCAATAAAATCCCAAAAAAGGACGTTTACCCTTTATCCAGCATCGATGACGCTCTCAATTGTCTCCACGGCGCCTGATACTTTTCTTCAATAGACCTACGTTCCGGCAACTGGCATATCGCTGTCGACAAAAAGACCAAGAGAAGACTGCGTTTGTAACTCCAGATGGCCTATATCAGTTCAAGGTGATGCCGTTTTGGCTATGCAACGCCCCAGCCACGTTCGAGCTCATGATGGAATCTCTGCTACAAGGGTTCAAATGATCAACATGTCTTTGTTATCTTGACGATGTCGTTGTTTATTCCCCAATATTTGAGACCCACCTCCAGCGCTTGTCCGCTATTCTCGACATATTCCGAAATGCAGGCCTTCGATTAAACTCGTTGAAGTGCCACTTTGGACACCGGCAAATTACAGTGTTGGGCCACCTTGTCGACGCCTCTAGTGTGCAGCCATACCCCGAGAAAATTTGTGCAGTCACCAGTTTTTCTGTACCCCAGCCACTCAAACACGTCCGGAGTTTTGTAGGACTTTTTTCTATTTTAGAAGATTTGTGAAAGATTTCGTACCCATCGCTCAACAACTCACAAAGCTTCTGAAGAAAGACGTCACATTTACGTGGGGTACCGACCAAGCTGCTGCTTTTTCTCACCTAATCACGCTACTGACGACTCCACCTATATTGGCTCACTTTCACCCATCCGCTCCAACAGAAGTCCGAACCAATGCTAGTGGTCACGGAATCAGAGTCCTTCTAGCCCAACGCCAACGGGAACACGACCGAGGTTGTCACCTACGCTAGCCGCCTCCTCGCAGCTGCTGGGCGCAACTTTTCCATTAGAGAGCATGAATGTCTTGCTCTTGTTTGGGCAGTCTCCGCCCATATTTATATGGCACAAATTTTTCTGTGATAACTGACCATCATGCGCTATGTTGGCTGTCCTCACTGAAGGATCCTACTGGCCGGCTCAAGCACTGGGCTCTGCGATTGCAAGAGTATACCTACACGGTGACATACAAGTCCGGATGCCTACATCAGAACGCAGACTGCCTGTCTCGCTACCCGGTTGCTGAGTCGAGCTCTACGCCTGACTCTATATATTTTATATTTTATTTCTTGCTACATCACTACATACGTCATGGCGGGACTTTTGAATTATTTAAGGCCGATATGCCACGTGGTGTCGTTTATGCGAACTAAACCACTGGCGTCCAGAAAAGCTGGATATGATACAACAGGAGCGCCGCTTGTTCGATAGAGTAAGGACCAATTATCTTGTATCTGTTCCTTTCATCTGAGTCAGTTGCGTGATTAGTGAACACTCACAAAGTTCATTAACTTTTCTGATGAATCATGGTAATTTTGCGCACATTGGCGTAGCCATGCATGGAACACTCCCCGTTCCCCCGTTCCCCATAAGATCAAAGCTTTAAAAGGTGGAGGTAAAATGGCCGCCACCTGCAAAAAAAAACACATCCGCGCAGTTGACCAGTCATAACCACCACGTCAACGGGACATCACGTCCCTTAAAAACAAACATTTCTATGATGCATTTTCAGTGGGCACGTTTCATTTAATTACTGTAGCAAATATTCCTCTTCATGTGCCCTTAAAATCGCGTTATGAATATTAGGAAGAGGACACTAACCATGAAGAAAAATTGAGAATAAAAACCTTTTGGTGACCTTGATCTAGCCTTTCTCACAATGACGGGAGCTTTGCTGACTAAATTGCGAACAAAGCTCTCCTCGGTGGAGCCGAAACGCGTTTTCCAGTTGTATGTCTCTCTCTCTCTCTCTCTTTTCTTGTGGATTCTCTTGTTTTAATTTTATGTTAGTTCCCGAGCAGAGGTGGTGTACGCGTCCGGGAATATGAGGTGAAAGTGGGCAGGTGAGGGATACTTGTTTGTTTGAAGTAGACGCAAACTGGTGGCCTGTGCCTGCTTGAACTTGGGGTGCCGTGGGGGAAAGGCTCGGCGTCTGAGGTAAAAGTTCTTAGCCAGATCATTGTAGGTACAACCTTGCACTGCTGGTGCTGCGGCACTCACTCTGCTATGCTTCCGCACATGATGTGGGATTACCCGGCACAGTACGGACACACTAACGCGACGACCCTTTCGAAGCTCCATGAGGCTCTGCGGAGCCCCGCTCTCTATGACCAAACCTGGACGACCCAGCACGCCCGTGAGGCAGCGTCGAGACAAGCTCTTGACGTCCCCTCATGGGAAGCTAAACCTGCTGGTTTTATTTTAATAAAGTTTATTTCTCCTCCTCCTCCTCTTCCCGCGCAGATGTGCTTCGGTCAAAGCCTTGACTTTGTAGATAGCGAGAAATCAACATTGGTGAAATATTTTCAGCCACGGTCTTGTTCCAAAGCCTACAAGCTAAGTACAAATATATCGTCGTGTAGACAGAAGTGGCATTTAACAGGTTGAGAAAGTATAGCAGCAGGTCAAGTCAAGTAAAGTCAAGATCCTTGACGATGTGGCGCATAACCACGCTGAAGGATTGACCAAGTATCGGATAGTTTTCAAAAATTTTTTCTTTAGTAAAAGCTAGATTAATCTATTTACGATAAATAAAAACAAAGGTGCAACAGAACAAATTTGATAGTTGAATTGTAAATAATCTGTAGTGTAATGCAATAAAGCCGCGTATTTATTTAATGTGAATTTGGAAAAGTCAAAATCTACAGAAGAATGACTTTAACACTTGAACCTCTTCGACCTTTTCACGACTCCTGCAATGCGTCAACAATCTTCCCGTCGCTGTGGCCAAGAAACAAAGCCCCGAAAACAGGCCAGTTTTTAGGGGCGAATCTGTAGTGTGATGCAATAAACCGGCGTATTTATTTTAATGTGAATTTACAAGAGTCAAACACTACAGAAGAATCATTTCAACACTTGAACCTCTTTGAACTTTTCACAAACTCCTGCAATGCGTCAACAATCTTCCCGTCGCTGTGGCCAAGAGACAAAGCCGCGAAAGCAGGCCAGTCTTTTGAGGGCAAATCTGTTGTGTGATGCAATAAAGCCGCGTATTTATTTAATGTGAATTTGAAAGAGTGAAAATCTACAGAAAAATGATTACAACACTTGAACCTCTTTGAACTTTTCACGAACTCCTGCAATGCGTCAAAAATCTTCCCGTCGCTGTGGCCAAGAGACAAAGCCCCCAAAGCAGACCAGTCTTTTGAGGGCGAACCTGGAGTGTAATGCAAAAAAGCCGCGTATTTATTTATTGTAAATTTGGAAGAGTCAAAATCTACAGAAGAATGATTTCAACATTTGAACCTCTTCGAACTTTTCACGAACTCCTCCAATGCGTCAACAATCTTCCCGTCGCTGTGGCCAAGAGATAAAGCCCTGAAAGTAGGCCAGTCTTTAGGGGCAAACCTTCTTTTAGCGGCACCCGTTTGTCCCTCGAGCCGTTGCAGTAGTGTGTAACAAGTATAACATTTTGTCCTTCAAGGTTGTGCCGGTGAGAGATTTCTTCTGTGCGTTGTTGAACAATAAAAGATAGTGCTCAATTTACATGCCAATAGCTGCTAAGGAGGAAGAAGAGACAAGAGCATTTGGCTTTTAGTTAACGCGCATGCTGCAAGTTATTATATTTGAACAACGCACAGAAGAAAAAAAAGGTTGCTATGTTACATTCGCGGGGCGTACCCTCCTAGGTTTTATGGCGCCTTCGGTTGGTTTTTTCGGAGCGTCGAACTCAGACTCAGAGCGCTTTCGACCGCTCTGACTTCGAAGTGAGAGCATGGCGCGATCTGGCCGAGAGGACGGATCACATGACACAAGCTCTTGGTCGCCGGCAGGTGACAGCGCGAGCGCACATTCTGAAAGGGGCCATCGCCGGTTTTGTTCGTGACGTGTATTTGCGTGGTGAGTTCGCTTCTACGAAGCCGTAAGGACACAATGTCAAAAAGGAGGTGGCTAATGAAGGCAGAGGAAACGTCGATGCTGTCGTTACAGCAGCTCCCAGACGAATGCCTGGACGCTAGCAGTTCGGACGACGACGACGACGATCGCCAGATTTATGCTAGCAAGTTCGCCGGCTTGTTCGCCAAGCCTATTGTTGTTCCAAAAGTCCAAGTATACGTTCGGAACGTTGTCAGCAATTATTCCGATAAACAGGTAAGGTCGGGCCGCATCCAGACTGCGTCCAGACATGTCGGAGATCACCACTCAACTGACCAGCACCATTTGTCGATGCAGCGAAGAAATGTTTACCTGGCGGCTTCCCGCGCTCGCTGCACGATGGCGCTACAGGCGTGCTGCTCCGACATCGCCGATGTATTCGGTTGGTACGCTGCCTCTCGCGCTCGGATGGCGAGTGGCCTCTGCAACAGGCGACTCTGAGCCAGAGGGCCAGAGCGGCCACCGAATACGCCATTAGAAAGGTTTAGCGAGCGTTGGGCAGCAGTGCCATAAATACAGTGAACTAGTATATATTATGAACTCGAGGTGGTTAAGTGCGGGAAGGAGACACGAAGCGCAAGTCGTAAGAAAGTGTGCGTGTGCCTCCTCTCGTTAAGTCCTTGGAATGTCCGCTGGTTGGCGTTGCTTCTATGTGAGGAATATATGATGAAATGATGCGAGATGGTGGTACTTGGAGTGTTGAATAGGTGGACGAACGGACACACAGACAGATGCGTAGACGGACGCACGGATGGCTGCATGGACGGATGGACGCAGGAGCGGATGCATGGACGAAAGCAGGGACGGACGCACAGATGAACATGCGGACGCATGAACAGACGCTCGCACGGACGGGCGGATGGACGCATGGGCGGCCACACATACGCACGCATGGATGAACGGAAGCAAGAACGAATGGACGGATGGATGCTTCGCCCTACAATCAATCATTCACTCCGTGGATATGCCACCATGTTTTTTATTTACCGCGCGCCAGAGCGTTTCTCTTCTTTCTCGCCATTGCTTTCTGCATAAAAGCATGCAAATGCGCCCATGCGCTCTCGTCTTCGCCTTCACCGCAGCACGCACGTCGCAATAAGTTCGAATCGAATAGTGTGACGGCCGATACATGTAATGTTGCGAGGAGCACTGTCTTAATCGAAATGAAAGTGCTCATAAAATATCGCTTGCGTGACCATAAATGCGCAGTTTCTAAAGGCCCATAGAGCTAAGCAAAAGCCATCAGCTTCGCTTTTTTTACCAGTATTCACTACATTAGGTCGGTGAAGGTGCGCTAAATGTTGCTCCTGAATATTACAAATGCACTCTCTGACCAGCAGCTCGTGCTGGCCGCACTGCACTGTCACAATGTTCACTGCAGTTCAAATGCGCTGTTAAAGAACGAGTATAACGCAACAGATCACTGTCACAAAAAATAAACGAAAAATATTGGCAGATCTCATGTGGTGGGAATTGACGAAGTGCGAGGCATGAATGAGGAATGTTGATATTTCACCTTGAAATCAGCACAACGTTACGAGGTGGAGGTAAATGATACCGTGCATGACTTCCGTGCCATGATCATCATGTTTGAATGTGTCGTTTACCTTCGTCATCTATTCACGTTGCGTGATACCAAATTTAGTATATAGTGCCGCCAGCACGTAGTGGGTTGACAGCAAGAGCAGCTCTAAATCTGGAGAAAAAAAAGAAGATCGCGTTCTTCTTTGCTCGAGAGCCAGCCACGACTGACGCATCGTCCTAGTGCTAGCTACCTGGTGGTTTAATAAATCCCCCGGTACTTGTGACTCATCGTGACAAACTGGTGGAGGTGCTGGGTAGTCTCACGGATGCTGCATACCCCCCCAGGAAGCCGCGATACGAGTCCAGTGCCAGTCAATACTCCCGTGCATCGAACCAGCCGCCGAATCAGGGGATTTCCTCCGGAAGCCGACGATACTGCTCCCACCACGTCGACAAACATGACCAGCGCTTCGGTGCAAACCTCGGCAACCGGCACGAGAAGCACGACGTCGAACCGCTACACGTTGGAAAGCCCACGCGCACTGGCGACGTTCCATGGCTCGGAGCACGAGGACGTTGAGGACTGGTTGGCGGATTTCGAGCGCGTAGCCACCTTGAATCAGTGGGACGACGCGGCGAAACTGGGTCGTGTCTACTTCTATTTCGAAGACGGGGCACGTACGTGGTATCAAAACCGAGAGGAACAGCTGACGACGTGGCCCGAATTCTCTCGTAGACTTCTGCAGACGTATGTCAGTGCTGATCGCCAAGAACGAGCTGAACGAGCTATTCTGGCCCGCGTCCAGTTGCCAAACGAAACTGTGACCACGTTCGTCGAAGACATGACGCGCCTCTTCCAACGGGCCGATTCAAGAATGACGGAGGACAAGAAGTTGCGTCACTTGACGCGCGGTGTCAAGGACCAGCTTTTTGCCGGCCTCGTGCGGAGTCCTCCGAAGACGGTCGCAGAGTTCTTGTCCGAGGCCGTGACAATGAAAAAAATGCTGCAGCAGCGATCCAACCAATATGACAATAAGTCAGTGACATGTCTACTGCCGACATTTTCACCGCCACTAGAACCAACAACGACTGTCTACGTGAACTCATCCGTGATATAGTACGTGAAGAGTTACAAAAGGCTGGTGTAACACCTCATCCTACAGTCAACTCTATTGCAACTGTGATCAAGGATGAGCTGCACCAGGCCCTCCGGGACACCTTGCCTCACGATACAGCTGTGCCAGCTCCTGCTGAATACCGCCGTGAGACAACCTACGCGGAAGCCTTGAAACGCCCTGCTGCAACGCCGCCATTATTCGTCCATCCTGTTCCTGCTGTTTCACTACAGCCAGCGCAGCACGTACCGTACTACGAAGGCACGTACACGCCACCACCGTTGGCCTTTGTCCCTGGTGCTTCTGTCGCCCATCGTTCAGTGCAACCAGTTCAGTACATCGACTATCGGCGCACGTCTCCTCGAAAGTCTGATGTTTGGCGCACACCTGATCGCCGGCCTCTGTGCTTTCACTGCGGAGAAGCTGGTCACTTGTACCGCCAGTGCCCATATCGCCGTCTTGGGCTTCGCGGCTTCTCTGCGTACTCACCGCCACCCCGTTACGGCCAGAGACCGCGCGACATCGAAAACTACCTCTCCCAGCAGCATGCACCACCATCTGCCGGGCGCCAGTCGCGCTCGCCATCACCGAGGCGATTTTCATCAACGCCCCAGCGGTATTCTACCACGCGGTCTCCCAGCCCCCGCCGGAAAAACTAGCCAAAGCGACCTCTGGGGGTGGGGTCGCTGAACGTTGAAGCGCTGAAGACCTCCTATTGATGCCGAACTGTACAGAAACCGGTCCGACATCACATACTGCTGCAAAGGATGGCCGACTTTCACTCGACATAGCAGTGACAATTGATGGTTGTGCAGTTATAGCGTTAGTGGACACCGGCGCAGACTATTCCATACTGAGCGGGAAACTGACAACGCAGCTGAAGAAAGTCATCACGCCGTGGCATAACTCGCAGATTCGGACAGCTGGTGGCCACGTCGTTACTCCACTGGGTGCCTGCACAACTAGAATACAGATTCAAGGGTACACATTCGTAGCAAGCTGCCTTGTACTACGCGAATGTTCCCGTGACGTCATTCTGGGAGTTGAATTTCTACAAGAAAATGGAGCTATCATTGATCTGCAAGAGCGCCGCGTCACGTTCTCAGCCCAGCGAGCAATCAACATGCAGGATGGTGGAAGGCGTGTCGACGTACTCCGTATTTCTGAACAGAGTGTGACGCTTCCTCCACGAACAAGTGTTCTAGTCGACGTAACATGCTGTGGTTTGGGCGATGGCGATGTGGTGGCTGAGACAAATTTAGAACACCTCCTGCAGCAAGGCATTTGTGTAGCTAGAAGTGTAGTACACCTTCGTGATGGTCGATCTGAATTGCTCGTAACCAACTTTAGTAACGAGCATCGACATCTTTTCCATGGCACTTCGATAGCGTTTGCCCACGAATTAGCAAATGTCACCAACTGTTTCACGTCGGAAATAGTGGATACCGCCGACACGTCAATGAGTAATATTGAAATCAATCCTGATCTGTCCACCGTTAAGCAGACTGCACTACGAGCGCTCTTGTTCGAGTTCAGGTCTTGCTTCGCAACTTGCTCAAAGATCCGCCAGACGTCCATCACTCAACACAGGATCATCACGTACGAGGACGCACGTCCGATACACCAGAACCCCTACCGCGTGTCGGCCAAAGAACGTGAAGCAATACGTACGCAAGTCACCGAGATGCTTGACGATGGCGTTATTGAACCATCTAACAGCCCGTGGTCATCTCCAGTCGTACTTCTCAAAAAGAAGGACGGGTCGCTACGCTTCTGCGTCGACTACCGAAAGCTTAACAACGTGACGAAAAAGGATGTGTATCCGCTGCCACGTATCGATGATTCGCTGGATAGACTTCGTTGTGCCCATTATTTCACTTCTCTCGATCTCAAAAGCGGGTATTGGCAAATCGAAGTAGATCAGCGAGACCGTGAGAAAACAGCCTTAGTGACTCCAGACGGCCTATACCAATTTCGAGTGCTCCCTTTTGGCTTGTGTTCAGCACCGGCAACTTTCCAGCGAATGATGGACACTGTCTTCACAGGGCTCAAGTGGCAGACTTGTCTTGTCTACCTTGATGATGTGGTGGTCTTCTCTACCACGTTTGAGCAGCACCTTCACCGCCTGCGCAGCGTGCTGGAGGCTATCCGATCGGCGGACCTCACACTAAAGCCACAAAAGTGCCACTTCGGCTATAAAGAACTAAAATTCCTTGGACATGTAGTAAGCGCCGAAGGAATCCATCCCGATCCGGACAAGCTTGCCGCTGTTGCCGAATTACCAGCTCCTTTTAGCAGTGCCATTTTTTGGGCGTGTTGGTAAAGGGAGCTTGACGACATATTGAGCGCTAAGAAACAGGGACAGGAGAGAGTGGACACCACAATGCGCTAACTTAGTTAGCGCATTGTGGTGTCCACTCTCTCCTGTCCCTGTTTCTTAGCGCTCAATATGTCGTCAAGCTACCAGCTCCTGTCGATAAGAAAGCCGTCCGGCGCTTCCTTGGTTTGTGCGCCTACTATCGCCGATTCATTTATGGCTTTTCAATGATAGCAGAACCTCTGACTCGTCTCACAAGGGACGACACGCCGTTTGTCTGGGGAAACGAGCAACAAGCAGCTTTTGATGAGCTGCGACAGCGCATGCTATCAGCGCCCGTTCTCGCTCATTTCGACGATGATGCTGACACAGAGGTCCATACCGACGCTAGTACATTGGGCTCGGTGCAGTGCTCGTTCAGCGTCAAGAGGACATCGAAAGAGTGATAGCCTACGCTAGCCGCTCTCTATCCCGTGCCGAGGCGAATTATTCCACTACGGAGAAAGAGTGCCTCGCAGTCGTGTGGGCAATCACCAAGTTCCGCCCGTACCTTTATGGTCGTCCCTTCAAGATAGTGACGGACCATCACGCGCTCTGTTGGTTGGCAAGCCTGCGTGACCCTTCAGGTCGGCTAGCACGGTGGAGTTTGCGGCTGCAGGAATTTGATGTCACCATCGTCCATAAGTCCGGCCGTAAGCATGAAAACGCTGACACACTGTCACGCGCACCCCTTCATGTCGTCAGTCAGGAAGCAGAGGAAGACGAAGGCTTTCTGGGCGCCGTTAGTGCATCAGACTTGAGCAAACGACAGCGAGATGATGCAGAGATTCGTTCAATCATTGATCATTTAGAGGGCCAGGGCGCAATCATACCACGTCATTTATTCCGCTCGTTGACGTCGTTCTGCCTACGAGACGGTGTGCTGTACAAGAAGAACGCTCGTTCGAACAATCGTGCTTACCTCCTGGTGGTTCCTCGAGACATGCGAGACGACGTCCTCTTCGCTTGCCATGACAAACCCACATCCAGTCATCTGGGCTACTCAAGGACACTTGCCAGAGTGAGCGAGAGGTACTATTGGCCAGGACTTTCAGCAAGCGTAAAGAAGTACGTAAAGAGCTGTCGGGAATGTCAGCGCCGAAAGCAACCATCTGTTAAGCCAGCTGGTTTGCTTCAGCCCATTGAAGCACCTTGCACGCCGTTCGACCAAGTCGGCATGGACATTCTCGGGCCATTTCCTATGTCTGCGGACAGCAACAAATGGGGGATCGTCGCGACCGACTATTTGACACGCTACGCTGAAACCCAGGCGATCCCACGAGCCACGGCTTCTGAGGTAGCACAATTTTTCATGCGCCACATCGTGTTACGACACGGTGCTCCTTCCAGTGTAATAACGGACAGAGGGACGGAATTCACGGCGCAGCTTACGGACGAAGTTTTCAAACTGAGCAACACCAGACACCGAAGGACAACTGCGTACCACCCGCAAACCAACGGACTTACTGAACGACTGAATAAGACCCTCGCAGACATGATCTCAATGTACATCGACGTACAACACAAAAGATGGGACCGGATCTTGCCTTACGTGACCTTCGCGTATAATACCGCCGTGCAAGAGACCACGCAATTCACGCCATTTCGGCTTCTCTACGGCCGCGAAGTGCAGACCATGCTAGACTCAATGCTACCGTGTCAGGACGAAGACGAGTTGGCAACAGACGCCGAAGAATTCGCAGAGCGTGCCGAGAAAGCTCGGCAGCTCGCGCGACTGCACATCGGCCAGCAACAGCAGGCAGACGCACGGCGCTATAATACCCGCCACAGAGAAGTGTTTTACAGCCCCGGAGATCAAGTTTGGGTGTGGACGCCCGTCCGCCGCCGTGGCCTTAGTGAAAAGTTGCTGAGCCGGTACTTTGGCCCATATAAAGTGTTACGCCGCGTCTATGACGTGAACTACGAAGTGGTTCCGGACTCAACACCCCATGCACGGAGCAGGACACGGCTGAGGCCGGACGTCGTTCATGTGTTGCGGATGAAGCCATTTATTGCGCGTTGTTCGTAACTTTTCCTTTACCGTACAGCATTCTTTGTGTTTTTTGTTTATTTTGTGAACTTACTTTCTCGTTCATTGACGTTTCCTATGTTGGCACGCTCTTCAATTTTTACTTTCACTTCATCCGAATTTCCATTTTAGATGCGGAAGCATCTTATACTCGCGCCTTGTAGTGTGCCGTCCGCGCCGTCTGCGCCGTCCGCACCGCTTCTCGAACATTCGACAGCTGACGCGCGCGCATGCGCCGTCGCGCCGTCGCCCACCATCTGTGCCGCGCGCGCTTCTCCTTCGAGAACATTCAACAGCTGACAGTGCATGCGCCGTCGCGCTGTATATATTCTCAAGGTCGGCGCTCGCTCGCTCAGTTGCCGCTCGTCGGTTGGTTTGTACGGCGCGTCGACGTCCAAGGTCGCGGTGAAATTAATTCCAACGAATCCACAAACACAATGATCGACGTCCCTTCGACCAGCGCCGTCCTTTCGCATACGTGTGTACATGTTCACGCATTTAACACCCCCTCCTACAACCACGTTAACCAATTTAGCCATCGACCCAAGTAAGTCGCAATTTAACACCCCATTTCACAACCACGTTAACCAATTTAGCCATCGACCCAAGTAAGTCGCACTTTAACACCCCGTTAACCAATTATATGCTCCGCATCCTCCTCAGTGTTCCCCCGAGGGAAGCTGCGGGCAATTTTTTTTTTCACGTGCCTATGTAGTAGCATCGCGGTGCTGCTATGTACTTTCCTTTCCTCTTTTTGGTGCTTGTTTTTTCTCTTTTCGGAAGGGGGGATAATGCCGCCAGCACGTAGTGGGTTGACAGCAAGAGCGGCTCTAAATCTGGAGGAAAAAAGAAGATCGCGTTCTTCTTTGCTCGAGAGCCAGCCAGGACTGACGCATCGTCCTAGTGCTAGCTACCTGGTGGTTTACTAAATCCCCCGGTACTTGTGACTCATCGTTACAATAGGGACTAACAAAACGGCCGGCACCACGCTATGAGCGTGGTATGTGATCATGTTCTTACATGACACGTGTGCCAGGATTAGCATGTTTGCACCAGTCATATATTCCGTCATCCAAAGACGTCACGTAAAAACAAATTTGGTATATGTGGAGCTAGCAAAATGGCAGCGAGCTCATCGTGAAGGGCCCAATATACTCCAATGTAGCGTTGACGTGTGCACACACTGGGCACAGCGACGTTACGTTAGCAAAACGCGAGCACTCTATAATCAGACGTTTGGCGCGACGGGCGAGACCAGCGTCCGTCGGCGCGGCCCAACAGAAACTGGCGCGAAATGCGACATGCTGCATTTCGCGCCGATGCGTTACGCAGACACCACTGCGTCTTCCTCTTTTCGTGACGGAGGGACGCCCGACGCACTTAAACGCGCATGCCTCAAAGCAACGCAGCGCAGCGCGTGCCTGCGAGTATATGGCAGGACCGGTGCCTGTCGTGGCAACGCTTTCTTGACGCGACAAAATGAACGCCGGCGAGCACACGCACCGCGTTTCGTCGAAATAGATTGGCGCCTTGACTGCAGCGTGAAGTCATGTTCTCACATGACATGCATCTCATGATTATCATGTTTGCACCAGTCGCATACCTTCGTCATTCATCGGCGTCACATAATACCAAATTTGGCATATGTTAATCTAGCGAAACCGCCGCGAGCGCATCATGAGCATGGCTTGTAGTCATGTTGTTACATGAATACGCATCTCTTGATTATCATGTTTGCACCAATCCCATACTTTCGTCATCCATTCACGTACTGTAATACCAAATTTGGTATATGTGACGCTATCGAAACGGCCACAAGCGCATCATGAGAGTTGAATGTAGTCATGTTGTTACATGACACGATTGTCATAATTTTCATGTTAGGGTCTGTCGCTTGTATTCGTCAGGCAATTATGTCCTATTATACCAGTTTTGCAACGCACCTTGTGAACGAAACCAGCGCAGGAGCTGCGGGACCATGAAACGTAAATCCTGACAATCATGACTTACATATCATGATTTTTATGTGCATTCATTCATTCATTCATTATCAGCCTGACTACGTCCACTGCAGGACAAAGGCCTCTCCCATGTTCCGCCAGTTAACCCGGTCCTGTGCTTGCTGCTGCCAATTTATACCCGCAAACTTCTTAATCTCATCTGCCCACCTAACCTTCTGTCTCCCCCTAACCCGCTTCCCTTCTCTGGGAATCCAGTCAGTTACCCTTAATGACCAGCGGTTATCCTGTCTACGCGCTACATGCCCTGCCCATGTCCATTTCTTCTCCTTGATTTCAGCTATGATATCCTTAACCCCCGTTTGTTCCCTAATCCACTCTGCTCTCTTCTTGTCTCTTAAGGTTACACCTACCATTTTTCTTTCCATTGCTCGCTGCGTCGTCCTCAATTTAAGCTGAACCCTCTTTGTAAGTCTCCAGGTTTCTGCTCCGTAGCTAAGTACCGGCAAGATACAGCTGTTATATACCTTCCTCTTGAGGGATAGTGGCAATCTACCTGTCATAATTTGAGAGTGCTTGCCGAATATGCTCCACCCCATTCTTATTCTTCTAGTTACTTCAATCTCGGTGTTCGGCTCTGCGGTTATTACCTGCCCTAAGTAGACATAGTCTTTTACAACTTCAAGTGCACTATTACCTATCTCGAAGCGCTGCTCCTTGCCGAGGTTGTTCTACATTACTTTCGTTTTCTGCAGATTAATTTTAAGACCCACCTTTTTGCTCTCCTTGTCTAACTCCGTAATCATGAGTTGCAATTCGTCCCCCGAGTTACTCAGCAATGCAATGTCATCGGCGAAGCGCAGGTTACTAAGGTATTCTCCATTGACTCTTATCCCTAACTGTTCCCAATCTAGGCTTCTGAAAACCTCCTGTAAGCACGCGGTAAATAGCATTGGGGAAATTGTGTCCCCCTGTCTTACACCCTTCTTGATTGGTATTCTGTTGCTTTCTTTATGAAGCACTATGGTAGCAGTTGATCCCCTGTAGATTTCTTCCAGAATGTTTATATATACTTCATCTACGCCCTGATTCCGCAGTGTTTGCATGACGGCTGATATTTCTACTGAGTCAAACGCCTTCTCGTAATCTATGAAGGCTATGTATAGTGGTTGGTTATACTCTGAGCATTTCTCTATTACCTGATTGATAGTATGAATGTGGTCAATTGTTGAGTAGCCTGTTCGAAATCCTGCTTGTTCCTTTGGTTGACTGAATTCTAATGTTTTCTTCACTCTGTTAGCAATTACCTTTGTAAATAGCTTGTATACTACAGAGAGCAAGCTGATTGGCCTGTAATTCTTCAAGTCCTTGTCATCTCCTTTCTTATGTATTAAGATGATGTTAGCGTTCTTCCAAGACTCTGGTACTCTTCCAGTCAGGAGACACCTCGTAAACAGGGTGGTTAGTTTTTCTAACACAATCTGTCCTCCATCTTTCAGCAGATCTGATGTTACCTGATCCTCACCAGCAGCTTTGCCCCTTTGCATGCTCTCCAAAGCTTTTCTGACTTCTTCTATCATTACTGGTGGGGTGTAATCTAGGTTATGTAGCGATCGGGCTATGTCTTGACCCAGCGAGTCATTTGCCACGCCGGATTAGTGCAAAAAGGACAGTCTCGCCACGTCTGGACGGAGGAAGCAACAGAGGCCGGCTTCACGAGACGGTGCCTACTGATTGACAGCGACGCCAACGGGATGGAATGTCGCCAAAGAGGGTTTTGGAGCCGCCGCTCTATCTCCTTCCTGGGCCAGCCACGCATCGTTAGCGCGTTAACCGGCAGACGACGACGGCGCTGGTCAAAGGGCTCTCCCCAGAGGATTCCACGAACCGGGCACCTCTCAAAAGATCGGCGCTTGTTTAATCCATTGTCAAGTAGCCGACCGGCTGACTGCCCATGCCCGCCAGGCATTGTCCCGGAGTACGAGACGTAGTGTCGCCAAGACGCCGCGACGCCACAAAGAGGACAACAGGGACGGCGTCTTCCTGGGGGAGACCGCGGCGGCTGCCGCGGATCGCCCCGCTAATTGAGCGAACAAAATCGGCGGACCCTCTGAAGTATGCGACCAGGATCGTGGGCACTCTCGACTAAAGGCTCACACACGACGAGGAAGAGCCCTGCTGGCGCCACCAAAGTGCAGTGTTCACGTGGACCTTGCATGCTCGCCCCCCTCACCTGTGTGTGCGTGATTGGTGGTCGACTCGTAGAGGAGGAGCCCGACAGGGCATAAAACGACGCGGCAGAGTGCTGGACGTCGCTCTGAACTAAGTAAAGTTCAACCACCACGTTCGTGGTTTGTGAAACCACTAGTTCTTCTCTTCTCTTCTGTCATCTCGACAACTCCCTGTAAAGATGTAAATAAATCCGTTAAGTTTGCTCAAAGCTCTCCCCTGGTCCTTGGCTCGACGGAGTGACGGTGATCAGCCCCGCTACCCGCAGATTACGGTCGCCGCGACTCGCAACAACTGGTTGGCAGCGGTGAGATGCCATCAGCAGCGACCTTCCTTCCCATCCCTAACAACTGGATGGCAAGCGGTTGGATGTGAGCCTGGAGGACGGAGAATGAACAACACGCCGATATCATGGAGACGGACAGCTGTGGACTGGTGAGTGCTGGCTTTGGTTTTTTGGTTGCCAGGCTGATAAGATAGAAGTGCAATCTTTTCGCTGGTAGAGGCTACCACAGAAGCAGTTGTTTACGGAACTTCTGGGTAGAGAGTGAGCTGCACCACACTAGTTCTCTGTCATGGATTTGAAGCGTTTGTTGAAGAATCAGCTCCTGATTCTAGGGGAAGAGCTGGGAGCAGAAGTAGATGTGGGGATGAAAAAACACGCAATTGTTGGCGCTATCGAGGGCTTGAATCTGACCAGTGAAGAAATTAAAGAAACGTGGAACGAGATTCAACAACAGGAACAGGAGCGTCAGGAAAGGCGAGAGCAAGAGAGAGAGCAGTGGAAGGAAACCCTAAAGGTAAAACTGAAAGAGACAAGAAGATCAATACAGTGCCATAGATGGTCTCAAGTAAATTCGAGGATCCATGTATTCGAAGAGGGCGAGGATATAGAGAGTTACCTAACCTCTTACGAGAATGTTTGCAGAGACCTAAGGCTCGACGAAGACTATTGGTCTATCGCCTTATTGAGTGTCTTTCCGTGCGACTCAATTGGTAGAATAGGGTACCTTTCCGAGGAGGAGTTCAATAATTACAATGTAGCTAAGGCAGCCTTACTGCGGTGCTTCGGCATTAGAGCTGACAGAAAGCAAATGAAGTACAAGCTCCCGAACGCTCCGTTGAAGAACGCGCGACGGTGTGCTGGTATTAAAACCAAGCCTGAGAGAGGTCCGCGTGTCTCTCATAGCACCAAGGTGAATAGTGAGAGCAAATGGGAGATAGAAAAACGGGAGCGAGGTGAAGAGTTCGAGCGAGCACTCAGCCTAGAGATTGAACTGTCAGAACAAAAAGTCGAGGCAACGCAGTGGAAGATTCAGCCATCCGCAAGTGTAGCGCACGAGAAGTGCGAGGTGCAGCCCAGAGCTTTAGAGAAGGCTAGCACGTGTGAACATAGCGGCGGATTCAAAGGCAAATCGAGTTTGAGTGCTGCGAATGAGGCTGCGCTGAGTAGAGAGGCCGACGAAGGCCAGAGCGAGTGCGACGAGGTGCTTTGCCAGTTAACTGTTAGCGAAACAGCTAGAATAGCTGTAGACAATCTGGCACAGACCTCAACTGTGTTTGTCGCGACGGTGGATTTTGCAAATGAGGTCGAAGTAGGCAAGAACACCGGAGAAAGCTCAGAAGCAGCGAGCGTAGAGAATGGTATCAGTGCAGTTGCAGACAGCTCTCAGGAATGCGAGCAAGATTTTTCGAAGGGAAACAGCTGCATTGTTCCTAAGTGTGTTAACCAGTCCGCTGGTCTAGAGGGTGAGAATAAAGATGACCAGGGCGATCATTTAGACCGCGCGACTGAGACAGCTGACGAAAGCTGTGAGAGGGTTCACGAGTGTGAGATGCGATCGGGAGGCTCGGAAGCGACACGCAAAAAGCGGCGCAGACGAAAGAGACGTCGCAAATCCGCGAGAAAGACGAACAGTACTACGCGTGTAAAAGAAGGCGCGAAACCTGTCAGCGTAGCAAATAAGAGCTTTGCAGCAGCGTCAAAATTACATTGCATGCGTCCGAGCAACCGGACGAAAAGTAAGAGGAAAGCGGGTTCGCGAATGGAATTGCGTGGAGAGCGCCGGTCTTTCCGTTCTATCCACAGAACGTTTCAGGGCGCACCTCAGTACAGCGTTAGCACAGGTGAATCGGCCAGACAAGGCGACAGAGCCAAGAAATCAAAGTGCCGAAACACTGTGGCAGGTGGTGCAGAGGCACCCTTGAGCGGTAAAACCATTGATAACTCAACCGGCAACGAATTCACCAGCGGTGCAGGACAGGTCGGTCGCAGACGTCGCCGGAAACGAGAGAGGCGTGCGCGAGCGACAAAGCGAAGGGGTGAAAGAGAGGGCAATCAGCCGGGCGAGCGGCCCAAGAGTAGGTTACCAGCCAGTTCAAAGAAAGGTCCTTTGTGGCGTAAAGTAAGGTTCCAACGGCGGAAGGGTAGGCCCCAGCGCGCATCCCCGCGACGGAATGTACGCAGGAGATTTAAAGCTTTGCGGGAACGGGATTGTAGAAAGGGTCCTAGAGGAAAAGGAAAAGCCACAATAGCTAAGCACCACACGCGAGCTAGCCCAAAGAAAGGATGGCCACTCTGTCCCACGCATCGCTCCGGTCTCCTACGCCGAACTGATAGAAGACCGCCAAAATCGCGAATGAGGCGGAACGCTGCAGTTCAGCTTGTTGCTCGTGCACGTTGTTGTCTCGCGCGTTTTCAGAGTCAAAGACCACGACCGCCGCGTGTACGGCTGAAGGGGGAGCGACAGCTGTAAGAGGGAGAGTCGGACACAGGAGTTTTTTTTTGGAAACATACTTGTTTTGTTATATTTGGTTTTAAAGTGGTGTACCTGTGTCATCTCCACAGCTAGTTTGCTTGGACACTTTTTTTTCTTCCCTCTAGATTTTGTTTGCGTGTAAGCTTTGTCAAAATTTCGAGTTCAATGGTTCAGCGTTATGAGGAGGCAGTGGCCCGCATCAGTCAACCGACTGCATGAAAGGAGTTTTTTAAGATACGAGCACGCAAATCGTAAATGAAGTGTGGTTCGCCCGCTAAATTGGAAAGCGTGGTAACGTTGGTCGAGTGGAGCAGGAGTTTCTAGGCTTTGTGCCAGTTTTTGTGTAGCGCGAGATTGTCGACCGTCTTAAAAGAGTAAATGAGCAATGTTTGGGAAGGTTTTAGAATAAAACCAAACAAAGCAATTTTCGAAACGCTCAGCGGGAGAAACATTCGGTACAGGGGTTTTGGCGCAAAATTAACGCCTGTTTTGTTACGCACTCCTGACGTGTACCTCAAGTGTGATTGTTCCTTGCGTTTGTTCCTTGAGAAAATTCACGTTCAGATGAGGGTTTACGGATACCTAGGTGAGAGAGATATCGCCTATGGTTAGGTGCGTGTGGGTATGCTAGCGCTCTTTGAATGAGAGTAAGATGTCATGCTAGAGCGCACAGCAAAGTCTTGTGCGTTCTTTAAAAACATGGGCTGACATGAAACTACATTCAGCAAATAAGCGTGTTAGTATACGAAATTGCATTACCCTTTGTTATTTTGGTATGTGCTCAGGGATCAGTTGAATTCTTTAGCTGAGCGTCGTGTTATACGGAACGTTGAGGGACGTTTTCCGTAATGGTTTTAAGGGGTATTTGGAGTAATCGAAATTTTTAGCTATGGGCAAGAGTATTAGTGTGGTTGCCATTTAAAAGAACAAAAAAAGCGTAGGTGCATTGTGGCACATTTGAAAGACCGGCCTGGTTGCCGAAAACTCATTGCCGGCGCTTGCTGGTTCTAGCGGTGGGTCTTTGTGGTTTAAATGGTGTTGGGAGACTGCGGTTACTGTGATCTCTCCCGTCGAGCAGCTGATACTACCCGACGTCCGAGATCTTCCCGTCGGCGGAGGAGCTGTAGCGATCGGGCTATGCCTTGACCCAGCGAGTCATTTGCCACGCCGGATTAGTGCAAAAAGGACAGTCTCGCCACGTCTGGACGGAGGAAGCAACAGAGGCCGGCTTCACGAGACGGTGCCTACTGATTGACAGCGACGCCAACGGGATGGAATGTCGCCAAAGAGGGTTTTGGAGCCGCCGCTCTATCTCCCGCCTGGGCCAGCCACGCATCGTTAGCGCGTTAACCGGCAGACGACGACAGCGCTGGTCAAAGGGCTCTCCCCAGAGGATTCCACGAACCGGGCACCTCTCAAAAGATCGGCGCTTGTTTAATCCATTGTCAAGTAGCCGACCGGCTGACTGCCCATGCCCGCCAGGCATTGTCCCGGAGTACGAGACGTAGTGTCGCCAAGACGCCGCGACGCCACAAAGAGGACAACAGGGACGGCGTCTTCCTGGGGGAGACCGCGGCGGCTGCCGCGGATCGCCCCGCTAATTGAGCGAACAAAATCGGCGGACCCTCTGAAGTATGCGACCAGGATCGTGGGCACTCTCGACTAAAGGCTCACACACGACGAGGAAGAGCCCTGCTGGCGCCACCAAAGTGCAGTGTTCACGTGGACCTTGCATGCTCGCCCCCCCTCACCTGTGTGTGCGTGATTGGTGGTCGACTCGTAGAGGAGGAGCCCGACAGGGCATAAAACGACGCGGCAGAGTGCTGGACGTCGCTCTGAACTAAGTAAAGTTCAACCACCACGTTCGTGGTTTGTGAAACCACTAGTTCTTCTCTTCTCTTCTGTCATCTCGACAACTCCCTGTAAAGATGTAAATAAATCCGTTAAGTTTGCTCAAAGCTCTCCCCTGGTCCTTGGCTCGACGGAGTGACGGCGATCGGCCCCGCTACCCGCAGATTACGGTCGCCGCGACTCGCAACAGTTACTGCTAGTTCTTATAGTATTAAGGTCGTGGTTGTCTCGGCTACTGTACAGATCTCTGTAAAACTCCTCCGCTATTTTAACTATCCTATCCATATTGGTAGTTATTTTGCCTTCTTTGTCCCTTAGTGCATACATCCGACTTTTGCCTATCCCAAGTTTCCTCTTCAATGCTTTGACGCTTCCTCCGTTTTTCAGAGCGTGTTCAATTCTCTCCATGTTATACCTTCTTACATCGCATACCTTACGTCTATTAATCAACTTCGAAAGCTCTGCCAGTTCTATTTTGTCTGTTGTACTTGACACTTTCATGATTTGACGCTTCTTAATTAGGTTCTTCGTTTCCTGGGAAAGCTTGCCAGTGTCCTACCCTGCCTCCAACTTCCACTGCACACTCCGTAATGATACTCGTCAGATTATCATTCATTGTATCTACGCTAAGGTTGGTTTCCTCACTAAGAGTCGAAAACCTGTTCTGCAGCGACACTCTGAATTCCTGTACTTTCCCTCTCAGTGCTAGCTGATTGATTGGCTTCTTGCGTATCAGTTTCTGTCGTTCCTTCTTCAAGTCTAGACGAATTTGAGACCGTACCATTCTATGGTCACTGCATCGTCCCTTGCCAATCACTTCCACATCCTGCACGATTCCAGGGTGTGCACTCATTATAAAGTCTATTTCGTTCTTATTTTCGCCATTAGGGCTCCTCCATGTCCACTTGCGGTTTTCTCGTTTTCGGTAGAAGGTATTCAAAATCCGTAAATAATTGCGTTCTGCGAATTCTACTAGTAGCTCTCCTCTGGCGTTTCTAGTACCGATGCCATAATCTCCTACTGCCTGGTCTCCAGCCTGCTTCTTCCCTACCTTTGCATTAAAGTCGCCCATTACTATGGTATACTGTGTTTTTACCTTACTCATTGCCGATTCCACGTCTTCATAGAAGCTTTCAACTGAAGCGTCATCATGGCTGGATGTAGGCGCGTAAGCCTGTACTACCTTCATCTTGTATCTTTTATTCAATTTAATTACGATACCTACCACCCTTTCATTAATTCTATAGTATTCCTCTATGTTTCCAGCTATGTTTCTGTGAATTAGGAACCCCACTCCCAGTTCTCTTCTGTCTGCCAGGCCCCTGTAGCAAAGGACGTGCCCATTCTGTAGCACCGTATAGGCCTCATCTGTCCTCCTAACCTCACTCAGCCCTATTATATCCCATTTAACACCCTCTAGCTCCTCGAATAGTACAGCTAGACTTCCCTCACTAGACAAGGTTCTAGCGTTAAACGTTGCCAAGTTCAGGTTCCAATGGCGGCCTGTCCGGATCCAGAGATTCTTAGCACCCTCTGCTGCGTTGCAGATCTGACCGCCGCCGTGGTCAGTTGCTTCGCAGCTGCTGGGGACTGAGGGCCGTGAGTTATTTGACGTAAGCATGTGGGAGGTAGTGGCCAGATACTGCACCAGGGTGGCCAATCCTTCTCTGGTGAGGGAGTGCGTTCTCGGCGGTGTTTGCCGGTGAGGCCGCACCCCAGGCCTCTTAGTGCAGTTCCATCAACACGCGGATTTTTTTTTATCCGGTTGGGAACTGCGCGGTACCGGGATTTGAACCATGGACCTCTTGCATGCGAGGCGGTTGCTCTAACCACTACGCCATCGCCGCAACCACACATAGATGCATCTTATTAGTACATTGAGCCCCGTATCGTGCCAAAGCTACGAAGTTCAATTTTTCAAGCAAATGTTGACCACCTTTCAGCCGCATTTGAACAAGTTTCTGTCACTATTTCCTGCTAAGGTGTTAAGCCGGTGTTGTTGCATTGCATTGGTTTGTCTTTACTTCTCTGTCCCCTGTTAATCCCCTTTCCCCGTGTGGGCATTGGCTGCGGTGTCCTCTTCGCCTCTTCGAGAGACAGTTATTGTGCGCACCGAACCGTCTACCCATTCAATTTCTCCTAATTCCCAAACTTCTCCAGGTTTTCCCCAATGATTTAAAGCCAGGATCGGCAAGACTGCTTAGAAAACTATTTGCACTGAAAACAAACCCCCAAGTGATAAAAAAAATGACATGGAGCACTTGCGCAGACTGCAAACCATTATTACACTACTAAAATAGAATAAATTTTTATCTACAAGCAGAAAAGTTGATTCATTTGCATCGGCAATGGTTTGACTGTTTTAAGATTCAATCTTTCCTGCAGCATGGGGAGACCTGAAGCTGAGAACCTTCCACCAGTTTCTGCGATTCAAGCTCTTTCACAAGGGCCACAGTTCTCTTCTTTCTTTCAATACCCGATAAATCCAACTGCTCCTTCTTTTTCCTCTCCAGGTCTTCATTCCACCTGATGTTAAAACTTCAAATAGGTCTACCATCGTGTCTGTTACGTAAACAAGAAACTCCTCCTTCATATTTTCAAGAAGCCATTCATGTCTTGCCGAAAATCACCACTCCATGAAAGAATTTTCATGTAAGAGGCAAAATACCACCCCCTGTGATGCTACTGGCTTAGGTTGTTTTGGAGCAGGCAAAAATGCATTTTGAAGCATGTGTCACTAGAAACGATTTCAAGACAACTACCGTGTCCATGACAAAATAGGAGATAAAAGCACGATTTTCTGCACACTATGGTAGTTGTCCATGACAAAATAGGAGATAAAAGCACGATTTTCTGCACACTATTCAAGCATAACAAAACTACAAAAAACACATAATTATAAATATCACACACAGTTAAACTAACCTAGTAGAGAAAGCTAAGGATGAAATAGAGAGCCATAGTGCCTTGTTTTAAAATGACTGAAGGTGATATGATTAACACAGATTAGCTTGTACATATTTGAACAAAAAAAATATCACAGAAATGTCTGTGATGGCACCTCAGCGCTTTATGAACAGCAATAGTAAAAAAAACGCATACAGCTCGTTAATTATGTTCCTCGAACAACGCTTCTTTAATGCAGCACAAGACCATCAGAAACAGTGTAGGTTATTAACCCGTATTAACCAAAAGGTTATAACCTCTTGAATGACCATTTGAGAGTAAACATTTTCGGCTACGAAGCAGTTACTGTATCAGTCCAAGAGTAAGCAATGTCCTTAAGCGTCATCTCAAGCACAAGAAGAGTAGCTGTATCTAACGCATGACCACTGAGCATAAAGTGTCCTGAAATAGCGAATTTTGAAGTTTGCTGGGTGGACTTTGGTCGCTGCAGCAGCACACATTTTCCGCTACGAAGCAGTTACTGTATCAGTCCAAGAGTAAGCAATGCCGTTAAGCATCATCTCAAGCACAAGAAGAGTAGCTGTATCTAACGCATGACCACTGAGCATAAAGTGTCCTGAAATAGCAAATTTTGAAGTTTTCTGGGTGGACTTTGGTCGCTGCAGCAGCACACGGCTTTTGCGATGCCTAATCTCGGTTCATCCAGCAATGCGCATGCCGGCCACATAAATATGCACAAAGACAGGCAAGTGCAGACTTTCCGGAAGCCGAAGTGTGCAGCCACGCTAAAGATTCAGACGTATTCGTGGCAGAGTCGACAACCCCATAGATGGGAATGTAGAAGAACGTCTGAAATTTCGGATGCCAAAACCTTTTGGTGCTCAGTTTTTCGGCCTGCCTACTCACATTTCAAGGCCAAAATAAGCCACAACTCTACTGCACCTACAATTTACGGGTTTGAATCTGCGCGATCTTGCCACCACGCAAATGTCCGAAAGTCAGCTTTGCCGCAATGCCTAAATAGTGTAGAAACAGACCGAAACTGAAAAGAGAACACTATCACAGCACAGTGATGCGTTTTTTATTGATAAGCACTGGAACCGCACAGAGGTAGGCTGACAGAAACGCAAGAACCGCGCCAGTATGATTTATTAGCTGACGTCACATTATGATAAGCATCTTCGGTTGACTGCTCAGTAGCATGGGCGTCGGCAGTGGGGAGGCAAAAGGGGCACTTGCCTTCACCCAAGTGACACCAGTGTTCTCTCCCTCATCCAGACGTGATGCAACACTGGTTTGCACCCCCTAAGAAAAAAATCCTGCCGACGACCATGCTTGGTAGAGCATGGCATGGCGCAGTAGTAAGCATACTGCATGCTTTCAACAAACCAGAACCCAAAGACACCGCGCCACAGTTCGTGCAACACCGCTTGACTAATGAAAGCAGGTCGTCATCGCCGCGTTCACGTGCTGTCAGGAACGAGATAGGCATGAAGAATATTTTAATGACAAAAACGAGCGTACGACACAGCAAGCGCCCGTGCAGTAACAGCGGCAACATGTTTGCAATGTGCTGCACACAACTGAAACGATCGACTTCACGCGGCAGCAAGTGGTGTTTGTCGCCAAAGATTTTGCTTTCTGAACTAGCACACAAGCAGTAGGAAGGTCAAAACAATTGGGACGAGTCGTCCGCTTTTGTGTTGGCAGAGTTATCACTCCTTAGCGCTCGATGCGTGACGGCCATAATTTAATCACCGCTTTGCTGGCATTGGCAGCGCACTTCACGATTGCAAACTTGGAAGTGGCGGTTGCAAGTGGTTAAGGGTCTTGCGGCAAGTTCCGAATGCATTTACAAGAAGCTGGCTGTGCAGCAAAATGCCTGATAAGTCTGGGAGCCACTAAAACTACTTCGGTCGTGGTTATGGTGACCTGACCGCTAGAGTAACGTATTGCAACAGCGATCTTTTTTTACAGTTTAACCTGACTCGAATTGCGTCGTACAGTGTCTACCGCCACGTCGTTTTCAATTGAGGAATCCCAAGTGGTTAGTTTTGTTTCTTAAAGTCGAAAAACATCTTTTGACGCAGGTTTGGCGCAGACTTGAGGAAGTTTTGAGGAAATGTAGCACAATGTACCAGCCGGGGCCCAATGGCGCAATCGGCACAGAGATAGCATTACTGCATTTCACAAACAGCAATACATCTTTATCAGAACGTTAAGAGGGTTCCGTACACAAGGTCTCAAGCACTGTTTTGTGTGAACAAACTTGCACAGATACCCTGGTGCAGTGCTTGTCAAGCACACTCGCATTAACTACATATGATCGACCTTTGTGTAGTTTGGATGAACTCGTTGGGAGAGTTACAGCATTTTAACAAAAACCCTGAGCGACCAGGCAATTACATAGACCAGAGACGCACCTGAGTACAGTGTGGACTGTACAGTGGCACTGATTAATATGTAGGGTTTAACGCCCCAAAACCACCATATGATTATGAGAGACGCCGTAGTGGAAGGCTCCAGAAATTTGTACCTCCTGGGGTTCTTTTACGTGCACCCAAATCTGAGCACACGGGCCTACAATATTTTCGCCTCCATCGGAAATGCAGCCGCCGCAGCCGAATTCGATCCCGCGACCTGCTGGTCAGCAGCCAAGTACCTTAGCCACTAGACCACTGCAGCGGGGCCTTTTGCGGAGCGCTTCCTCATAGCTGCTGACCACCTGGCAGCCAACTTGCCTCTTTGGGCATCCCGGTGTTCAGCTGTGGAGATGGTGAATATATCGTGGGCAACGGTGACGGCTACAGCGCGCGAAACTTTTCACAAGGCCGACTTCGTCGACGTCAGGCCCGATGCCGAGCCTGACGCTTCCGAAGAGGACCACAGCTGCGGCGATTTGCGGCAGCGTGTCGTCGGCTCCGACCTGGGAGAGCGGGTGTGACATCTGTTGCGATGGTTTAATTATGGCCAATGATGATGCCGACACTACGGAACCGTGCACGGATTGGGGCATTGTGAATCGGATTGCGAGAACGACGAAACTTTCGAGCCAGTGCCTCATGCAGCTTATGCCACGGCCTCGGCAAACGAGCACCCGGCCGTTTTCAATGAACTCAAGACCCTCTTTATCGCTTCTGCTCTTTGAAACACGTGCATTATGTTATGACTAGTCAAATATGTTCTTCGTACAGTTATGTTATGCCATGTCATGTTTGGTATTCATAACATTATCGAAACGGCCACGAGAGCTAAATGTCGTAGGTGGCTAGATAGATAGATAGATAGATAGATAGATAGATAGATAGATAGATAGATAGATAGATAGATAGATAGATAGATAGATAGACCGAAAGACAGACAGATAGATAGATAGATAGATAGACCGAAAGACAGACAGATAGATAGATAGATAGATAGATAGATAGATAGAATGATAGATAGATAGATAGATAGATAGATTGATAGATAGATAGATAAATAGATAGATAGAATGATAGATAGATAGAATGATAGATAGATAGATAGACTGATAGATAGATAGACAGATAGATAGATAGATAGATAGATAGATAGATAGATAGATAGATAGATAGATAGATAGATAGATAGATAGATAGATAGATAGATAGATAGATAGATACAGACAGACAGACAGACAGACAGACAGATAGATAGATAGATAGATAGATAGATAGATAGATAGATAGATAGATAGATAGATAGATAGATAGATAGATAGATAGATAGATAGATAGATAGATAGATAGATACGATCAAAGTCGCCGAAGTTCGCTAAGAAATGCTTCGAACTTAAAACGGCGCCCGCGAAACTAGCCGATGTGCAAGCATCACCGGTGCCATCAAGTCTTGTCGCCTAAGCAACCTCGGCTGCCTTGGATTACTGCGCGTGCGCAGTGGGCGCAGAGCACGGGAAAGGGAACGGAGTCGTGTTAGATATCCCTGCGTGCGCTGACGAAATACCCTCCCGTGTGTGTGCGTGTGGTGCGTGTGGCTACTTGATCGGTAGAGTATATTAGTCGGTGTTTAGTTTTAAAGTGCCTGTCGCTCTGAGCTCGACTTGTGTGTTCTGCCAGTGCTGCTTATTGAGAAGATGCACGATACTGAATGCTGGGTCTGTGGATTGTGGTCTGTGGTCTGTGGAATGGGGGTCTGTGTGTGGAATGCTGGGTCTGTGTCTCTCACGTTGTTTCGTTCGGCGTTTTTTTAACAGCGTGAACACGAGAATAACGCCTTCAAACAATTTTCTTTTCAACTAGTTGATGAGAAATCAGCATTTGTTTACTTAGCGAGAATATTTGTCCAAACTGTTTCACGAGGTTGATGGAAAAGTGTGGTTGTGGGCAAGTTTTTTTTTGTTTTTTGTTTAGATTGTTTGGAGTACAAGGCAGAGTGAGCGTGCGCCGTTGAGCTTCAGCGAAGAATTTGAACAGATTTTTGCGGTGCCCTTTGTTGTCAGCCGTGTTTAATGATGCCCGCTCGTGGTGAACATGACTTTTGGTTTACTAATTATTACATGTCCTGGAGACGGCACCTGTTAGCTCTAAGCATCAACCCTATCTAAGACGCACATGCTTGGGCGTGTTGGTAGTTCAATTGCTCACTTTTTTCTTTTTATCGCACAAAAAGTCCGAGAAAGAAAAACAAGGGCGTGGTGTCCATGTCTTTGTTTTCGGTCCTTGTTTGTTTAGTGCGCTAATACTACCGTGATAACTCGGATCGATGCATTGGATGACAACATAGCATATTGCTTCGCTTTATTTGCGTCTCGCGAAGTTTGCCTACTTGTTAATACATTCAATTTCGTTAAATTCGTCTTCACCGGTATTTTCGTTTCCCCGCAACATAGCGTGACTGCCGAAAGCCGTGCTTGTGAAGCGGGTCGAGCGCTGAACCTGGACTCTTGTTTGAACAGACCTTTCGCCTGTGTGTGTGGCCGAATCGGCTACTTGAACAATGCAAACGCTTGTTTGAGCATAACTGCTGATGTTTGAGCACATTTTATTTTATTTCGCTTGTTATAATCTTGTGTCTCTTTTATGATATTCTTGTTATTCAGAGTTAAATTGCCCTAGCCTCGCTTTGGCGTTTAATTTTGCTAAGTACTTAAATTGTTAAAGGTATTTTTGCTATGTGAAGCGTATTATATTTTTTTGTTGCACAAAAAACATTTAATGTCATACATGCTGCACGGTATCTAAGCATGTGTTGCAGCCAAAATGTTAGCCTGGGCAGCATATTTATCTGGGAACACAACACTCACAGCCACTGAACAGCCTACGCTGCATCGGGAAAGAGTTATGCTTTCTCAGCCTGCCAGCATGATTGGAACAAATGGCCCTAATTTAGCAGTATGCAATGGTCATTGAGTGAAAGTAACAGGGTTACTTTATTCCAAATTTCTCAGCTCATTTGGCAGCTATGGCAAATATGTTTGAAAAACAAATGTGCTGATTTATTGCACTGAAAATTGTGAACTGCTTGGTGAAAAGTTTTCGGTCACGTGGTTGCCTTTTACACTTCCCAGAATGTTGTCTGGGTGTTGTTTGTGGAAAAAATATATTTTACAAGTACCACTCCTTCTTTATATAGCAAGTTTGGTACATGTTAAGTAAAGGGGCTTATGTAAGGTGTATAAAAACTCAGTAATAATAAATACAACTTTTTGGCTTCATACGTGTGCAAGAATTTAGCCGAAATGTGTTACGTTTGCATGTTCTCATTGTGATACTGACACATTGGTGCGGTTGACTGAGGAAGAACATGAGCGAATGTGATACCGACACGTTGTATGAATATAGTGGCTAAGGCACTCGGCTGCTGACCCGCAGGGCCGGGTTCGAATCCCGGCTGCGGCGGCTGCATTTCCGATGGAGGCGGAAATGTTGTAGGCCCGTGTGCTCAGATTTGGGTGCACGTTAAAGAACCCCAGGTGGTCTAAATTTCCGGAGCCCTCCACTACGGCGTCTCTCATAATCATAGAGGGTTTTGGGACGTTAAACCCCACATATCAATCAACGTTGTATGAATATGTGAGCTGTGACTACTTACTTCGCAGAAAATATATTTTGATGAAAAATTATTTTAGACATCTCAACCTCTTAACCTCTACAAGAAAAGATCACTCATTTCACAGGATTGTCATTTTTGTCCATATTGAGACGCAATTTGCACCATGGGTTCATCCAACTAAAAATCACCTTTTGCCTAAATTGAAAGCAAATAAACAGTTCTTCTTTGTATTGTGACAGTTTCACCATTACAATTTCTATTTTAGGAAATAAAATACTTTTTGAATTTTCCCATCAACGGCAATGGGGAACTTCGAGGCGTCGGCTACATATGACCAAATGGCGAATGGGGAACATCAAAAATCATTTAGGGGCAAAGCTCTTGAGGGCGTATGTTCTTTTTCTCCTCTGTAGTCGTACTAGTATAGTGGCAGCCAGTTTATGAGTTGCACAATAGATAGCGTTAGTGGTTCACAGCATATGGGACAAAATGATTATTCCAGGGGTGAATCATTCGTCCAGACATTTTTCTGCTTTTCGTCGTTCGTTCGTGCCCTCTGTCTGTCCGGGCACCGTCTGTCGGTCCTGTCCATGAGTCCGTCCGTCTTTCTGTTCATCCATACTTTCGTCAAAATGTCTGTCAATCACTTTTAAGCGTCCGGATGGACGGACACTTCGGCCCACTCACCATCATTCACTCCGTGTATGCTGTGATTTTTATTCTCAAAACATAAAATTTCTATGACAAAATTTGACACACGAAAAGAAATGTTCATTGACTTTCAATTTAGGTGCAA
>WOVY01012324.1:342500-393966 GCA_013436015.1 Rhipicephalus annulatus | reverse complement strand
TTAAAGGAGCGCCGCTCCCTCTTCAGCTTCCGGCGCCGGTCCACAACAGCTTCGTCCGCCCGGCGGGTCCAGAAGCGAACCTGAGGGTGACCAGCTGCACAGGTTGCTCGAAGTGTCGCTGTGTAGTGCTGTCTTCCAGGCCACTGCTGATGACGCTCAGCCAAGGACTCTTTCCCTCTCGTTCCTTGTGGCTCCCCTCTGGAAAAGCATTCATACACACCACCACAGGCACGGGGAGCCACCCTGCCCGCACTGAGACACGTCGAGTCCGACAAATTATCCAAAAGCAACCTTACTTAAGCAGTATTACCAAACACAAAGCAGCAATCGGGACGTTTCTCTGAGGTTTCACCAAAACTCCTAATCCCGATCCGATAATAATCTTCCCATCAAACTGCTTTCAAGAAAACTAATTGTCAAGTGATGCGCTCACCGTGGCATACCCGAGTGCTTGCGTGAGTAATCCGCCGTAACCCACCAGGTATCATACTCATAAAATGAAGCATTTTACTTCACGCTATCTTTTAGTTCCCGAAATTTAGTGCCGCCAAAGCCAGTCGTCAATTCCTTTGAGAAGACGAAAGCATAACTGCCGTGCTGCACCTGCATTAGGAACATCTTTATTATACATCCGCAAACGCACATCACAGTGCGCCTGCCTGGAGGAGATACCACCTAACCGTTCCCTTGCTGTTGCCACTTTCACAAAGCATACATATAAACTCACGAGCTAGCTTTTCTTACACACCGGACACATGCGAACAAAACATTAAATGAACAACAAAAAAGTTTCGCATGAATCCTGAAAAATCTCGCAAGCAATAACTTTGCGTCTCTACGCTCAGTCATAATTAGTTCATAACGTTGCTCCTGCTCATTTACACGTATCTACCATGACGCAGGCTCCTATGCGTGTCGTTTATGCAATCGCACAACGCTTACCTTAGCTAAACGTACAACGCCCAAGAAATGAACAAAACCAAAAATGTGTTACCTAAACACTATTTGGTAGACGAGATTCTTAAAAAACACATTAAAATCCAAAACAACTTAAACAGTCAAAAGCAAATTTCAAAACAAAATAAATCCACTAATGACCATCGTCAAAAGCTCACGGATGTCTACTCCTTTTTGGGACTAACGCGCGGTGTCGCGTCCTGTGGGTCTTTTTAGGCGAACGGGAAATGGAACAATGGCAAAACCCATTCGCTTCGCCTCCGACCCCCGCAAAGCTCTGCGCTGACAACCTGCGTTCTTACTCTCGCTGAGTACCTCGCACTCCCGCAGTCCATCAAACATGCCGTCGATAGAGCGACGAAAGGGTCTGCCTTTCTACCCAACGTGCTTTTTTTTTTTTTTCGTTTTGTCCGGCGGCTCGGACGCATACAAACCAACTCCGGTGCCGATGACAAACGCCTAATTCTGTACGCTCTAATGCGTGTCACTATCCTTCCAATAGATCTATACAACGCATATAGGCTACCAAAATGATAGAGCGCTAACGAAAACAAAGTACAAACGAGTTATTTACAAAATCACAAAAACAAACAAAATGTTCCTTTCAACAGTCCCGAGTCGACGTTTTCCGAGAGGCTAACAGCTGTTCGCAACAACTCTGAGTCGAACTCGCGGTGGTCGCGCCCGGAACGATTTTCTCGAGAAGCGGGGTCTACAACACGCGTCAATCGCCCTGCTACCGAACCCCGCGACGTTCCTCGAAGCCGACTTGCTGTCGCTTCCTGCCCCTCGAAAACCACCGACTCTTTTGCCCCGCACCCCGTCCAATGCACCGCGAGAACAACGGAAGGGTCTCTTGCCCCTCGACCACTTACGCACACAATGCGCTTCTCTTTTCTTTGTTCTCTGGCCGCTTGGACGCTTGCGATACGGCAACTTTCTTGAAATTTCGCTCCGCCATTTGAATACATTCCTCAAACGCGTCGCGATTTTTGCCTGCCTGTTTTTACGGCGCTTTCTCCGTTTTGCACGTCTCTTGGTGCCGTCTACGGAGCCTTTCGCCCATCTCTGATGCTCACCAGCACCCACATGCTCATCTGATTTTTCGCGCGGACTGTCTGGATAATTGCCTAGCAATCTATCCTTCAAACACTGCCGCGTACGATGCGCTTTTCTTTTCCGGCGGTTCGGACGCATACGATACAGACCCGTCAGAGATGACAACGGCACTTTTCTCGCGATTTTACCACGCCGTTTGAAACCCTTACTCAAACGCGTTGTGCTCATCTCGAGCTTTGCCTTTTTGTTGCCCTTCGGACGCTTTCTCCCCTGTGCACGCTTCTTTGTGCGGACCTGGGAGCCTTTCGTCCTACTCTGACGTTCTTCATCACCGATATGCTCCTCCGCCATCTCGCGCGCCCAGTCCTGATGATTGCCTATCAGTTCATCGTTAGACCGCGGCCGCGTAGATTGCGCACTTCTGTTCCTTACTCTCCGGCCGCTCAGACGCATGCGATTTAAGCCAGTCAGAGAAGACAACGGGCCTTTTCTCGCAAATCCGCCACGCCGTTTGAAGGTCCTCGTCAAACGCGCCGCGCTGATCGCGAGCCTTGCCGCGCTTCTGTTTTTCGGACGCTTTCTCCGTTTGGCACATTCCTTGGTGCCAAACCTGGAGCCTTTCGTCCGCCTCTGACGCTCATCAACATGGTCTACAGGGCTGCAAGGTTCGATGGAACACTCTGTTAATCTTAACTTCGTTTCCACCACCACGGAACCCTCACACCCTGCTGTGACCGCGAGCTCTTTTCCCTCAGAATGGGTTAAAACCTGTTCCATTCCCTTACAGGCACTAGCCTTCTCTTTGGCCTCAAACGGCACCGCCGCTATATCTACAGATATCAGACGCAGCACTCTCTTCGGCCCTAAACGGCACCGCTGCTGAAACGCACCGTTCGTGCGGTACATCTGCAAATTTCTGACCTGTAGCCCTCTCTTCGGCCTTAATCGGCACCGCCGCTACGTCGCACCGTTCGTGCACTTCATCTACAGATGTCTGACCTGTAGCCTTCGCTTCGGTCTCAAATGGCACCGCCGCTACATCGCACCGTTCGTGCGCTACATCTATGGATTGACCACTCTGCTGCAATGCCACCAATTCACAATTACCTTTCTATCTCTTCATCTAATTCCTGCATCCTTTTCATATGTTCTTCATGCCTGCGCTCAGCTTCCAATTCCTCCTGCGCCATCTTTCCTTTCTTTGCTTTGCTTCCATATGTTCTTCATGCTGCGCTCAGCTTCAATTCCTCCTGGCGCCATCTTTCCTTTCTTTGCGCCCTTTGTACTTCCTCCTCCTGGTCCAATAAGTACATATTTCCGAAGTGCTCGATTTCCTCATTGTCACTATTGCTTTCGAGAATCACTTCGCGGAGTTTAGAAGCAGGCATATCATCATTAAAATCTAGCTCCAGATCCCAACACAGGTTCAGCAGGTTCTCTCTCGTCAATCTCGTAAGATCCATGGCGACTACTTTGCTTTGGCTCAGCTGTGACAAAACACAAACCCACCAGCGTTTCAATTCTGGGTCTAGAGAAATTGAAGCCTGGCAAATCTCACAGCGGAGACCACAAGCTTAAGCACCCAAGTAGCACTACGTGGCCAACATCCCTCTCTACTTTTTCTTGTTAATTTTCACTCCTGCTTTTTACAAATCCTAAAATTTAACCCGCAACGTACCCTTAGAAATTTTGAAACATTACCACTTGTTCCTATTGAATCATCTAAGCTTTCCTGCTTTAGCGTACTTGCTCAGATAATCATCCAGTGCTGCCTTGTGCTGAGATAACAACCACAGTGGCCAGGCAGTTGTTGGTTATATCTATCTTTTAACGAATCTAGGCTAAAAGACTCGATATATCTCAAGCACAAAGCCAGGCACTCACCCCATTACGTGCGGTGGTGGTACGCTGCTTCGATCCCGCCGAGTTCCAGGGCTTTCGGCTGGCCTCCGGTACATGTCGCTCTCCGTCGCAGACTCGTATCCCACCGCTGCCACCAGCTGTTGCGACCGGGGTTTCCAGACACCGGAGGTCCGGGATGAAGTTGTCGAGGCAGGAGGAAGAGAGACTTGAAGAGGGTTTATTTACAATATATACATTGCGAACTCCCTACACGGTGAGCCCTCAAACGTGGCAGGCCTCTACATGACTCCTAACATAGCGCTCCATGGTGCTTGGTTCTACATGGTTCTGCTCGGTTCTGCTCTGTTCTGCCTGGTTCTCTTCTCGAAAAAAAGCACACCGAATGAGCCGTGGGGGCTCATTATAAAGGGTCTGTCCTCCCCAGATCCCTAGATCGGGGACCGCGTACAGAGGGCACCCGTCCAACCACGGATCACACATTACCCGCGAGGGTGACGAGCACGCACGGTCCACGTGGAACGTTCAAAATTGAAGCGTGGTCTCTGCACGGCCATGTGGCACGAACGTGGCTCCTCCTCGTCAAGGGGTGTCGCTGGGCGAGGGGTCTGAAGTTGATGACTGCATCCATCGAAAGGGCCGCCGTAAACAAGCTTCAAATGGTCGCCGAACGACTCGTTCAATTAGCGGGACGATTTCCGGCCGCCGCCGCCGCCGTCATCTTCCAAAGAAGAAGCTGCACTTGTGGTCTCCCGAACTGCTCACGGTGTCGTGGCTGGCAAGACGCCGCACCCTCCGGCCAGGGGGGAACAAACATGGCGGACACAGGCCGCCAACCCGTTTGGCGACTAAAAAGGAACATCAAAAGGAACGCCGATCCATTGTCAGACCTGGCGCCGGTACCCCCTAACAGTAGGCAGCCGGTCGTTCGGTTACTTGTTTGAAGATTAAAGGAGCGCCGCTCCCCTCTTCAGCTCGGACGCCGGCCACAACACCGTACATTATATTGTCTTTCGACGAACGACGCCGGGGAGGTCGGATTGCGCGCCCACTTAAACATTCCCACCGCGCGCGCGCACCATGACGTCAAACCAAGGTTGACCCGAAGCACTGGGACCATCATGACCAGCACTTCTGCAGTTCGATCAGCGCCGGATCATCTCGTGCGCCATGAAGAGGATCGCACTTCAAGGGCTTTCCTTGCTTGTAAGGGTGCCTCCTCACCGCGAGGGAGCACCCACGTGCCATGAGGGGGCTCGGCCCCCACGCTATACAGTGGCAATAAATGTTTTCTACCACCACCACTGGGAAGAGCCAAGAGACGCGGTGAATGTAGTACAGTGTCAATTTTTTGTGAAAGGGAACACGCGTCACCAGCGCGCTCCGGCGGCGGCGGCTGCTTGCAGCGCCTTCAAGCGGGGAGCGATAGCAACCACAGCCCTCTATCCCCGTCACCTAGTGGCGAGCCAAAAAACCGCTCATTGATGATATGCATAGAGTTTCCTAATATACACTAGAGGGAACTCTGGCGCTAGTGTCTGTGGGAGCTGCAACGCACGGCGCTTCAGCGAGCATGGGAATGATGGGTATAGTGCACACATTTGTCTAATCTTCGTACTTCTGGCCTGCTTTTGGCTTCGTTCGTGTGTGTTCGTGTGGCTTGGAGCTTTTTTCTCAAGAAAAAAAAATCGGCAGATGTTCAGCTGTTGCCACCTCACCATCTCATTCTTTTAGACCTACCTTTCCAATTCGGGTCACGAAGTTCAAAAGGGTCGAACCTCTCTTTCAAAACAAAACCGAAGCACAGCAATAAACGAAGCCGTAAGTATACGATTCGCCGCCCGCAAGTACGAAGACTAGGCAATGTGTGTACTACTCATCTTCCCATGGTCGCTGAACGATCGCAGCGACTGAGTCCCCTTTAGTTAATTTTAGGAAACTTTATGGTGATATGTAACCGACGTGGGGCGTTCCATTTTCCGTCATAGTCATATCATAATTTGGGGGGCCTACCTAAAACGCTAACAATTATTTACTGAGGCAAAAGCTAATAGATCCCTCCATAAAAGGCTGAAACGAGTCCTCCGCGTCAACACGATGCGAGAAGTCATCAGCACGCGATGACGTCATGAATCGCTAAAATTTGCAACATCACCTTGACATCGCGTGATGACGTCATTAAAGTATTATCGTCATTCAGTCTAGGGTGGGCAATCTCGGAGGCAGTGCTATAGACCAGGTGAAGCGCAGAGCTAGAGCTTGCCATCTCTCGGATTCTCGAAACAGTGATGAGGCCGTTTAGGCACAGGGGCAAAGCGGGGGGGGGGGGGGAGATTCAACACATCGACTACAGATAAGAAAAACGTAGATGAAGGCTTCCGCTTCGAGTCGTCTCATAAGGAACCTGCGAGATTTTCAATGTCTGTAACACTTGTATCAATACTGCGTCCCATTCGTTCTTAGCGCTGCTTATACAACAATCATGTCACGATGCCGTCACAATCTCCTGCCATCAAGCTTCATTGGACGGCATTTCAAATGTGACTTGACATGATGATCATTCTGACAACGCTATCGATTGTGTTTGACCCGGTCGACCATATGAAATACCCTATCGGTGCTCTTTTAATCAATAAAGGTGATGAATGAAAGAATAAGACGTATAGCTATAAGCTTCACAAAGGTTCACGCTTCGCAATTCACCCCCCCCCCTTTTTTTTTCTTTTGCAGGCGGCACGGTATTATCCCAGCATGTCCTGGAAGGTAAGTTCAGCATGCTAACAACTCGGAGCTGTTTGTCGAGCGAACACATGCATTAGAGTCATGCATTAAGTTAAATCTCCGGTCACCAACAACAAAAAAGAAAGTATCCCGAGGCAAGGAGATTTAATAAGATGCAACACAACTGTAACAGGCCACTTCGCTGAGCAAAGTTCTTCATAGAGTCAATGCGCTATATTCAACGGTGGAGACCACAGAAATTGTATTGAAAGTGGGCACTTTGTCGAAGTGAAAATAAACTGAAGTGCCTGCTGGCGAACTACAATACGCTATAGGAAAGCTAGCTCATTAGAGCTTTTTTTAATTCCATGCCGTCCGCTCTTTGTAGTAAATAAAATTGATTGATTGAAGCTTTGTTATTCTCTTTTGAAGTGAAAATAAGATTAATTGGTTGATTGATCGATTGATTGATTTACCGATTGATTGCATCTCTGTAAAGATTGTGGGAAGGGGGCGGTCGCTTTGCTTGGCAAATTCAGCGCTGTTCACCTCCGCCATGCGTCAGGGCCAAGACTTGATTGCTTTCATATTTTTGGCTAAGATTCAGTTCTACTTCGTCGTACCGCACACGACATGAAATAAATGAAATATTTCAATATTATTACCTCTGGTTCGAGAGAGCACGCAAGATCGACTTTCCTTGTGACCGATGTGCTTGTTCGTTGCATTTGGTGAAATGAAACCAGCGCGATTGTTAACTGAACGACTTTGTAACCACTTAAACAATCAAATGTACCCAAATACAGTGGCCGATTAAAGCTCAGGGGACATAACTGGTTGTAGTTAACTGCATTGAAATAATTACGGCAAAATTTAAATTAGTAAAAGTGTACGAAAAATGAACTTTTCCGTCGCTGAGATGCGAACACGACCCGAACTTTCAAATTACGCCTCCGATGCTCTAAGAATTGAACTGCGACGTGAGGCGCTTCCCCGCCCTCGTAATTCAAAGGTCGTGGGTTCGGATCCCACCGTTGGAAAGAGTGGCACTTCAAAAGAATTCGTGCTTGAGGTTGTTGGCACGGCTTCGTATCTTTACGAATCGCATCGATGAGAAATTATTTAAGGTGATTCTTTGTAGCCCATAAACAGTTTGATTATTTAAAACGAATAAATAATTACGTTAAATAATTTCAATTTACGTCGTAGGCATTAAAGTGCAGTTAAAGAAAACAGTTCATGTCTTCTATGACTTGCCCTCGCCTAATTGCACGTTGGATTCATTTGGCTGTACTTAACCACTTCGAGGCCCTCAAAAAAAGACCCCTTCGTCCGTTAACTACTGGAAGAATAAAATAGTTGTTGCGAAGGCCGCCAAGTCACTAAATTTTATACAGCGCAGCCTGACAAGCGCCGGCATGTTTGAAATCAACGGCGTATTCAACATACATTCGCCCTATGCTTGAATACGCCTATGCCGTGTGGGCATAGGCGTATTTAAGTTACAAACTTGAAAAAAAATACAAAATAGAGCTGCAAGGTTTGTCCTAAGCCGGTACTCAAGAAATGACAGTTGCACCAATATGAAAAATGAACTAGGGTGGGAATTACTCTCATCGCGTCGAAAGAAACTGCGGCTAAAGCTCCTGTACCAAATATTTCATGGTGAAACCGGCATTCGAAAAGAAAAGTACCTTCACAGTCCTCATTATATCTCTTCGCGAAATGATCATTGTTTCAAGATTTTAGAGTACCGTACCAGATCTAATTTGTATGCTAATTCGTTTTTTGTTCGTTCCATTAGAGAATGGAATCACTTATCAAATGAACAAGTGTGCTGTATTGATGAAGATGTGTTTTTCTCGACATTGTAACCCCCCTGCTGCAGCGCCTTCGGGCTAAGCGGGGTAATCATTGAATAAAGAATAAAAAATAGTGAACACAGTGTGCAAGTTCTGCTTTCACATTTGGGCAGCAAACGGCTTTACACAAGACGAAATAATATCGTCGATCCCGCACCTCGGATCAAATCAAGTCAAACCAAAAGTCTTTAGCCCGCACACGCCCCATTATGATCGGAGCCTGTCGCAGGCACACCCACACAATCCTCGGGCAGGGCCCCGAATGGGAAACGCACATCCATCAGGACCTCTCGAACGCGACCGCTTAGTCTCCGTCGTTTATACGCCTATATATAAGCGTCCAGCCGGCGTGAGGGTAGAAGGAAGAAGAAGAAAACAAATCTGGGAGGGTCAGTGAACCCTGGCGGGGCGTCGAGTGCATCGGCGTCGTTGTCGGGGCAGGTGCAAAGGGGCACGAAAGCGCGAAGTTAGTTTGCGGACATTAGAGAGTTTCAGTACTGCGGAATGGTGCTACGTACGCATCACGCAAGCGCCTTGCGTTACGTGGCGTCGTTTGCCACTAATCGGCTTTTAGTACGCCGTAGTACCCGCGTACGTAACGAGCGCGAAGCGCGTTGCGCCACCTGGTAGATCAAAATAGAAGCACGTGTTGTTGACGGCCAATGTGAGCCAATCCAAGTGATATAGCCAGATTATGGCCATATTTTAAGCCACACAGCCCGGCGGTCGGTGCTTGCTTTCGATGCCGCCATTTCGCAAAACGAAGTCTCGCGCTGCCGCGAACTTGTTCGAGAGCGGTGCGATCAGCTCGTACGTACGCACGCGCGCATCTCATGCGTGCGTGCGTAGCGGCTGCGTACGTAACGCGATACGTGCGCGTTGCGGTCTGCGCATGCGCACTGCGCAGAACGTGGCGTCCTTACGTACGCAACGCCGCCACGTACGCAGCGTACGCAGTACTAAAACTCTCTATTTTTCTTTTCTTAGCAATCGCTGGAAGACGGCTCCGAAGGCTACGGAGCCAAAGTGGGCTTGCGCCACCGCGCAAGAATATAGTCCCGCAAATGCGTATAGTTTTTTTTATAAATCAGCTAGGTGGAACTCTGGCGCTATAGTGTCATCTGCGACGCACGGCACTTCAGTTAGCACAGGAATGATGGGTAGTACGCAAAGTTCCCTAGTCTAGGTACTTTCGGCTCCACTTGGCTTCGCATGGCTTGAAGATGCTTTGGCACGAAACAACAACAATCATCATCATCAGCAGCAGCCTGCCCTGACTACGTCCACTGCAGGACAAAAGCTTTTCCCATGTTCCGCCAGTTAACCCGGTCCTGTGTTTGGTGCTGCCCGCAAACTTCTTAATCTCATCTGCCCACCTAACCTTCTGTCTCCCCCTAAGCCGTTTGCCTTCTCTGGCATTCCGGTTAGTTACCCTTAATGACCAGCGGTTATCCTGTCTACGCGCTACATGCCCGGCCCATGTGCATTCCTCTTCTTGATTGACCTTTTAGGTTCGCCAATTCAAATCGGGTCACGAAGTTCAAAACGGTTTGTTCTTTTGTTCTAAACAAAACCGAAACTGCATTAAACGAAGCCAGAACTGCGTTCGAAGCCCGCAAGTATGGAGACTAGGCAAATTCATGTACTACCCATCATTCCCATGGTCGCTGAACGATCGCAGCGCCAGAGTCCCCTGTCCTTGTGCCCTGTCGTACTTGCGCTACTACACTATATGCTAAAATTATTATCTCACCAACTAGCCCAGCTCTCAACCCTACTTCCCTCAAGTTAACATTATCAAACTCTATATGACACAATTGGCCTCTTCAGGTCCGAACAGCGCCTCCAGTGGAGATCGTCGAAAACGAAACTGGGGGTAACTGGCCTTCGAAGGTGTCTGTAGAAAACCGCGGGGGCCAGGTATTTCTCGTGATAGTTTGTAAATGTCGCCACCCAGTGACCCTCCCCCCCCCCCAAAAAAATGGCGCGCGTGACGTCACCATTTCTGCGCATGCGTAGGCTAGTCTCCAGAAAAAGGCTGATTGCGCCTATGTTTTCCGCGTGTAAATCTCAAAAAAACAATGCGCCTATTTTTTTATGGCATGCTGTTTAATAAGAGACGCAGCACGCATAAAGAAGAGATTCTACTTTGTGCAGTGTCATTTCCCGTCTGTGCAGTGTCATTTCAGTCATAAATGGCTGTCTAAGCAGACGTAGCTAATTGCATGCAGCTGCAGCACTCTAAGAAAAAATCGAGTATTTGGGGAGTGTTTCTGCTACACAACAATAATCTCCATCTACTTAAAGTACTTTCTCGTACTATCAGCACGGTTCCGGTAGTTCGCTGTTGCGAACGGCGCGCGAGTTATCAGTGGGATTTTCAAGAAAGGATTATCAGCTGGGTTTTCAAGAAAGGAAATGCGAGCAAGTCACATGATGATTATTGTTGTGTAGCATAACTACTCCCCGAATACTCCATTTTCCCCCCTAGAGTGTAGTGTTATTATTCACTGCCGTTGTTCGAAACGCGAGCCGAACCGGACTACTTTGCGGAGGAGTACATGCAATTTGCTCCGCCCCCGTAGCCGATCCTTTCATTGGCTGGAAAAGTTGTCTGCGAGATAGCGTAGAGCGATATACATACTCTAAAACAGTTCACAGCCTTTTGGGGCCCTTTTCTGTCTTACACTCCGATAAAAAAAAAAGGTACTTAGGATGCATTTTTGTCACACACCTGTAATCGTCATATGGATTGCTCACGTTTCCCGTCATGAGAAACAATTTTCGATAAAGAATGCCGAGACGCGCTCGCAAAGGGTGGCACCAGGATTTCCTTGTCCGAATCGAATTGATTGATAAGGTTATAGAAATCGAGCATATTATTTAAAAAACACATCAGTATTTTTTATTCTTTTTTCTCGTGAATAGAACGATGATTTATTTCAAAACTATCCATTGTAATGCATTTTGAAATTACAAGTTCTTCTATATAAGAATGCACCACTCGTTTCGTGGCCGATCCCTCATGTTGGGCTGCATAACGTTAACGAGAGTCAACCAACTAACCATATCCTTGCGCCGCCCCTGGATATCAGGGAATGCCTTTAGTTTCTGTTCTAAAACACCAGAACAGGCGTAACCGACCATCCCTGGCGTAACCACCAGGGATGGTATGCGGGACATTACTTGTAGTCTTCTAAACTTGGCGGTTACGCCAGGGATGGTCGTATGCGTTATGTATGAAGTATGAAGTAATGTATGCGGGACATTACTTGTAGTCTTCAAAACTGCAGTATATTGCGATAATTAATGAAAACAAATATCAAGAATTTGAAGCGGACGAAACGACCATTTGCCGCGGGCAAGAACCGAACCCACAAACCACGGATGTTCATGTGCCAATCGAGCCAATGGTGACGGTTATGCTCCACGAAAATTTATAGGCTGTCTGTTCGTGTAAACCTATAGTAGTTTACCGAAGAAACACGAGCTTTTGATTCAACGACTTTCTTCCGTCAAGGTACGTGTTGAGATATTTATAAGCGCGAAACGAGAATGGAACATTCGAAGCTTCGTTTCCACGGAAGCAAAGGAAGCATGTCGACTTCTGAAGAGCGTCACTTTCTTGTACACAATCGGCAGCATTGTGCGGTTACTTTCTCTCACTTACTCACTCACTCTCGTTCGCGTGCAGTTCGAAAATGGACTGCGCCGGGTGGTGGGGGCGTTGGCGCGCTTTTCGAACTTCGCGCCGTTTTCAGCGCGCGCTGCTGACGTCACTGATGAGGGCCTCGCCCCTACGCGCTCGTATTCGCGCCCATTCTTTTTTGAGAGTAGCGCCGCGCGCGTGTACGGATTGGTTGGCGCGAGCTCGATCGGGGAAAAAAAAAAAACACGGTTGTCGGGGTTGGTTGGGTCGCGTATAGGGCGTAAGGGTGAACATTTTAGGCGTAAACCTCATAAGATGCCTAATGAAACACCAAAAATGACCGTGAAAAGGATCACCAAAACGTGACGTCGTCACTAAACGACGTCAAATGCTGCCAAATTCTGTCACGCCATCACGACGCTACATGACGTCACATGTGATCGCGATGTCCTTATAACGTGACATAGGGTGTTATTCTGGACACTGTCGAATTCCGCCATGTTGTCACAATCGGCCATTGATCGATGCTGATTGGCCCAGTGGACTGCTACGACCTCTCTGATTGGCCTAAAGTGTCGCCATTACGAAATTTGACAGTATGGTGGAATTAGACAGTGTCCAGAATAGCACCCACAATGTGGCGCTGCACGACACGCCATCAGATGACGTCATCGCTTTGTCAGTGGAAGAAAAAAAAAAGATGCCGATCCGGGAGGCACTGCGAAAGCAAGTGAGATGGAAAATGTTTTCCGTCCCACTAATCACGGAGGCAGTACAATGCTTTGGGTGGGGATCAGTGGAATCACCCGAGAAAAAAAATAAAAAAAGAGAAAAATATAGCTGTCGATTTTGAGTCTTACGCTTAGATCGAGTCATAAGGACTACGATAGTGAGTAAGGGACAATGAATTTGCGGTTTGTGTTTTGTAAAGATGTGCAGCAGTGCTGAGAGGATCACCACGGGCAGTGTAGTCAGTAATTAACGCACATGTGGTTTAAATAAATTTATATAGCCAGTGATTAAGGTCAAGTGTGTCCCCGTTTCCGTGGCCTCCGGGCACGAACGTACGACCTTCGCCAAGACTTCTCTTTTACATCACATTAGCGACAGTAGAAAGGCTTGGATTCTCGGCAGATGTTGCCGAAAGCAGTCTCCGAGGCCAACTGTTCACATTGCATTTACTGACGTCCACGAATCATTAGGTCGCGCAGCGCCGCTTTGCCTCCGCCGGCCAGCGCGCCAACTAGGCCATCGCTATTCTCTCACCTCTCCACACGTATTGCATAGCACGCACCGCCATTAGAAAACTCCTTGCGCGCCGCAGCGCCAAGCCGCACCGTAGCGGCGGCATCGGGAAACACAACGCCGCCGCGGAGAGCGCCGCCAGACCCTGGAGTTGGCGTCAGCCTCGCCGTGAACGAGGCAAGCGTGCAGAAAAGCGCTACAACACAACGAGAGGCGACCGCGCTCGCTGCAGCATCACATCACCACCGACGCTGCGCGTCCCCTCCATTGTCCTCTCTCCCTCCTCGCCCATTTCGCCGCCGGTGTTCGCTTTCCCCGCAACACACACACGCTGCGGAAAACCGATCCTGCGCTCAGCTGAGAGACCGTTGGTTGTGAGGGCAACAAGAAGCGTCGACGTCTCCCAACCCCTTTCAACCTCGCTGAAGCACCAAATGGTCGTGTTTCCCTCCTCCTGCGTCGTCGCATCATCCCTCCATTAGAAGAGGACGACGCGTCGTCTGTCAACTGGCGTCTGCAACCGGGGAGAGCAGAAGCAGACGGGACGGGGCAAAGGATTATCGCTGTTTGTTTTGGACGGAGTGAGCACAGTAGGTGTGATTGTTTGAAGTGAGTGTCTCGTGTGTTGAGTGTCGTCGGCATCGTATCGCTGGCAGCGAGCCTCAACGCTTCATTATCCGCGCTCGGATAGTGACCATCATCCGCGTACTCCATCATCGTCCGGAACCTCGAAAATACAAAGCTCTTCACGGCGCAACGCCGACAAGAAACCGAAGGATTCGCATTCGTGACATTCAAGAGGTGGACAAGTTCGTGGGATTATCTTTGTTCTTCTGAAGCGGAGTGCGCGTACCTGGCATTTCAAGCAACGAAATACAGTTTCTCGATCTAAGCGAGAAATTTATTATACTCCAACAGTCGAGCAGCGCTTGAAAGAGGTGTCGAGGCAGCCGATACTTCATCGGCATCCGGTAAGTTTCAATTCTTCCAAAAAAACGTGTCTCTTTTTTTCTGATTCTCCTCTCTCGTCGTGGGACCCGTCACGGCGCTCTAGTGTTTACGGTGCTTTACTCTGTTGACCGGAAGGTAGCGGGATCGAATCCCAACTGCTGCGGCTCCACTAAGGCGTCTTTCGTAATCATATCGTGGTTTCAATACGTAATACACTCAAAAATTATCTTTTATTATTTCGTGTCATCTCCGAAAGCAAGCGGGAGATGATCTCTTTGACAGCTGTTTGTTGACATACACGCAGCTGGCTTTGACGATCGATCAGAAAGATCGATTACGAGCGTACTTTCTTTAACATTTCCAATCGTCGGTTACAGATGGACGCCGACATTTAGTCGAGTGACGTTCCATACTTTGCCAAGTAAACATCTAAAGATTCGCAAGAAAGGAAAAAGAAATGTTTAAGGGATGACTTGAGGAGATCAGACAGGAAAGTGTCAGCTGTGTATTGAGACGATGAGACGAAGCCGAACCTCCGGCAAGCAACACGCAGGCTCGTAAGTAGACCAATGGGGAGGCGACTCGGGAGTGACGTCATCGCTACGGAGGTGTCCTTCATTGATAGCGAAAGAGAGAGGGTGTGTACATTGAGGGTAGAAATTTTGTCAGGTTGCTCCCTTTTGTTTTCGGTCAATATCGTGGTGCCATCAAGAGAGTTTCTTTGTTCCACGCTGTAAAACAGATACGGTAACATCGATATAGAAAGATGTGCCATGTCCATAAATAACGGCTGCTGGGCTTTTATCGACGAAAATTCGCGCTATAAAGGGAGAAAAAAATGTCACGAATATCATATCAGCGATTGGTTAGGCATCTGCATTGTTCCGATTGGCAAATGTGAAACAAGAACAGAAGAAACTATTCCGCTTGTTTACTTCAAATAGAATAAAAAAATAAGAAGCTATAAACGTCCATAACGAAAGGTCGAAAAGTGTTGGAAGTTCTTCAGTAAATCTTATTAGAACAAGAAAGCAAGATCGAATTGCTCAACAGCGCCTTGAAGATATAATATTGTATCCTCAACATTTAGTGCGGGGGCGGTGCCAGAATTTTGTTACTAAGATGAAGGTTGATGAGTGACTTGTTCTATGTGTTATTACTTTGATCATAGGACCCGGAGTGGGCATGCCATTTTTCTTTAGAGGGGCCTCCTTTCTTGCCTCTTAACGTTACATATATCATTCTCCTTTGCAGTGGATCGTTGCGTCTTCCAGCAGTTTAATTAAGTCGAACACTTCGCGTGATCCTACAAATTTAGGCCCAATAGACAAATACAAGTAAACTCTGAATGCTTGTCGAAAATACGAAAAAAAAATTTGCGAGACTATGCAAAAATATTTAAGAACGTCCAAAAAAATCTGATCCGCGGGTCTTTCACTAGACTGCGCATGAGAGAAGAAACACGTGTTCCAACGAAACCATTTTTTTTTTTTTGAAAGCGGTAGAGAACTCTCACGACCTGTCTATGGACTGTAGTTCTACGGATGAATCTCAGTGAGTGCCGTCATATCGGGCTGCTAACACTCGCGTTTTGCATCGTTTAACGACTAAACAAGTAGTGTTACGGTAGACACATACGCACGAAAATGGTTGGGTTGACACATACGATTTTTTTCGTGTCCTCATTCCCGTGGCGATGCGCAACAGCAAGAAAACATTTGCCTTCGCAGCCCAAGATGGCGACGCTCAAATGTGCTAAGGAAGATAGTCTTTAAAGGCAATCTCCGCCAAACAACTCTTGGGCGAGGGCTGCCACAGATATAGATGGACGGGGGGGACGTGTGGACGGCCCGGTCTTTTTCCGGTCGCCCGCTGTTCGATGGCATGCCATTACCACAACCGGCGTTCGGATTGAAAAAAGAGGCTGAAAAACCCGTTCGGACTGACAGCGCACGCTCGAAGGAGAGGGAGGAGGGACGGAGTCACGTGGTCGACGCTGCAAGACGCGACTTCGAATGGAGAGTGCCTCTACCCTAGTCGTCGATGCCGTCCTGTTGCAATGTCGAAAAGTGAAGCGTTATCCGAAGAGGTCCATAGCGCATCATTCATTTATGGGGACGTTGACGAATATTATTGCGAGCTAAGGAAGGTACAGTGAAGCCCCTAATAATATTCACAGCTGGAGCGTACAGACAAGTAAAAGAAAATTCATTGTAGCAGAGCTACTTTCGATGTGTATATCAATGCTTTTCTAATGCAGTTACTAACTTTGTAAGTTTTCCTTTGTATATTGCATAAAACACTGAGTTACTTGGTTGGAATGTAACCACGACTTATGATGCCTATAGCATGTTAATTCAGTAGCTGCTTAACATTTTTTTTCCCTCTAGAAGCTTATTTCGCTCACGCATCACGACTTTTGGAAAGATACAAATATTCAATTCCCTCATCACGCGTGTTTAAGAGAAATCGGGACGATTTGTACGCAGTATTGCATGTACACTAGATGTGGACGTCCGCTCAATCTACACATGATATTGCTTTCCACCAGATTCAGACGTCAATATCATTTCCGCATAATTATTACGGCTTTCCTTATGTGCGGAGTGCCACATGGTCTTTCCGCATATACGGTTTCCGTGTTCCAATAATTCCGTATGAGCGGATGCCATACATACGGAACGTTTCAGTAGGGTCCAGCGTCTATGTCTAACGCTTTGGCACTAATTATGTTTGTCAAGAGGGCTAGTTATTCGTCGGGCAAGTTGGCGCACCGTTACGCTCGAAAGAAAGCAACGAAAACCTGCGAGTAGCAAACTCTGAGAGCCAGAAAGCAGAGATAGTGACACAGAGGTGGCCTACCAACAACTGGCATGCCAACAACTGCCAACACAACGCCTCCTTTCAAGTCCATGCGCAAAAGTACCCTAACAACAATAGCGTAGCCAGAAACTTTTTCAGGGGGAGGGAGAGGGGTAATCAGACATTATGCGTGTTCGTGCGTAGATTTGTATGTGTGTATAACCAGTAGCGCAAACTTAAAAACTTTGGGGGGGGGGGGGGTGAACCCCTCCAAAGTTTTCAAGTATTAATCAGGCAGCGAGTCTTGTACAGCATACGTGTGTAAGGGAAGAATTGCCCTGTACTATCTTCGCAACGTGAACGCTGACACGTTACTCTGAACGGCGCATAATATAAAGTCGTCAACAATGCGAAAGGGAACGCCGTTCGTACTCGCTCAACGATTACCCGTGACGAGCGGATACGGATGTCACGTGGTTCGCAAGAGGCAGGGACGTAGGCAGAAATTGTTTCCGGAGAGTGGACGAGGCACCTCCTTAAAGTGGTCATTGTTCGCTCTGTATGCCATGACGAGAAAAAAAAAATCAGTGGGGGGGGGGGGGGGGGCACGTGTCTGGCGTGCCACCCCCTGCATCTATATATGTTTCCTTCTTATATTTTGTTTCGATTTTTTTTCTTGTATGATTGAAGTGTACTTATAAAATATCTGCTTTGTTAACACAATCTGTTCCTTTAAATGCATATTTATTTAGACCCCCTTCTAGCCAGTGGCTATGGGTCTAACCAGTGTTGTGTATTTTCATGTAATAAGAGAACTTGAAATAAAATAAGATGAAATGAAATATATACCACTGGCAAGGTGGATGCCCCCGTTGCCTTTGTTGTCGATGTCGCCTTGTTCGAGCGTCTACAGTCGACAAGGGTGCCGCTCCACACTCGACTACCATATATGGGCATTGAAAGAAAATGCACATATCAGAAGCAAATAAACGAGACTGTGAAGGACTCGGTGCCGTTATCAACGCCAAGGCCGAGCTTATCTATTTACGAGAGACGCTCGTACTACAGCACGAGGAAGTAATGAACTTAAAATATCATCGGAATGCGAGCGAGATAAAACCGCGGCGTCACGCGGTTACCTCTGATCGCGATCGGCCCTTATCTTATCTTAACCGGATTTCGCGGTCGTGATTTACACCTTTATGCGAGTTGCAGAAGGCATCGGTCACCGTAGAAAAAGTTTGCACCCATCGGGCTTAATAGCGATTAGCAGCGCTCCGTGTGACACTGCTGTAAGCCCAATCTAAACTGTGCATACAGTCTTCAACATTATGAAAAGGAAGGCTGAATTAACGTTTAACGATTACTTGTGATGGGCGGAGATGATCTGCTGAGAGGGTTTGCGCTTGAACGTTTACTAACTGACGCTATGGGGATTTTGGAACTGGCGTTAGCGGCCACTCCCCTATTGAAGACAATTACGGTGTTCCCTTTCATATAGGTCACGACCGTACAGGTGCTGGACGCTGCTTTTTATGTTTTTTCCCCAGATATTCGTCGGTTAAAAACTGTCAGCCCGAGTGATTATGGGGAGACATTCGCCACTGCGCTGGAACATCATATTTTATCGTAGCCTGAGCACACATTAAAGTTGCCTACACTTTCGTTTCATCTCTCTAGCGATCTACGCTTCAGCTTTTTTTTCGCCTGCTTTTATCTGTATATATATATATCTATATATATATATATATATATATATATATATATATATATATATATATATATATATATATATATATATATATATATATATTCTTGCTGCTGTACCTTCACACACGTCAATGTTTATTACGTGTCATCATTGGATGCTTTATTATGTATCTGTATTTCTTTTATGTTCAACTCAGTGTTAATGGACTGTCGCCTTTCTGCATTTCGAAATCGTTATCTCCCCCCTACACTAATGCCCCTCGCGGGCGCTGTAGGTACTGTAAATAAATAAATGAATCTTCGCCAATTAAAGTGATCGACTGAACACTAGTGCATTTTGAAATAAGGAAAAAAAATGCTTCAAACGTGCTGCGTCACATATTTACGCAAATCAGTATCAGAACGAGTATGTCAATTTTGCGCTAGTACACGTTTTAATCATCAGCACAGAAACCGAATTTTGAATTCGTCGCCGACGCTAAGAGATCCCGACCAACTTGAGTATCCTTTTAGGCGAATTGTTCTGACTTAGCTGATTTCAATGCCACACAAACGTATTGATGAAGTTCTTGGTTTCTTTCTCAAAATACGATTGGATGAAAACTGCTGATAACAGGATCACCCTATAAGATTTCCCAGAACATTTGAATTTCATATAATAAAGCCAGTGACACAGAGATAGGGCTCGCTGGATTCCGTGCCGACCGGTTGTGCCCTCGCGATGTCCGACGACAGCGTAGCTCTGGCCGACTGGGCTGGCCCTATATACGTCATCCCCTGACGCCGTCCTCCGACGACAGCGCAGCTCTGGCCGACTGGACTTGCTCTACGCCATCTCCTGACGCCGACAAGAGCTCTCGCAAGTGGTGCACCGTCCACGTACTCCTGTGACCGTGTTTCCATCTTTCCTATCTTTCCTATCCCCTCGATATGTAGTCGCTTTCTGGCTTAGCTCATCTCTCTTTCTCTCTCTCTACACCTTTATTCCTATCCTTTAATCCCTCCTCACCCCCATCCCTTGTGAGCTACTGTTGAGGTGTCGCACCATGATGCAGACAGTTACGGGGCTCACTTTTCTCTTCCTTTCCCTCTTGGAACCATTCCACACAGAGATAGACCGGTACACGGTAAAATTAACCGTCTGAAACGCGCAGAAGAGGTCGCCGACCTTGCAAAATGGAGCCTATATACTTGCATAGTTCTTTAGCCTTTCATGCGATCACGGGTCATGCACGGTCGTCTCAACAACGCCAGCAAGCTTCTGCCTCAGATTCGCCTCCAGAAGTCACGCGCATTATTCAAGGTCAAAGGCAGCGATAATTCGGAACCGGAAATTGTCTGTCATCTGTTCGTTTCCGGTAACGCGCTCCGAGAGGGGGGGGGGGGTTGATGCACGCATGCGAGGCACGCGGAAACTGTCGTAATTTCCGGTCGCTTTCCTCCCGTTTCTCGCGCATGCGTGTCTGACGCCGATTTACATCGCAGGACAGGGCGACAGACGACAACGTAACGCGCACGTTAATCGTGTCGTCTGTTTGTTAATCGTGCCGGGCTAACTATATAACTATGCCATAAGAAGACATCACGGCTTATTTGTAACGATTTCTTTTTGCTTATCAGTTGGTTTCTTTTAATTTATTTATTTATTTTATTTATTTACAAGTACTACTGTCCCATGCCTGGGACATTGCAGGAGCGGGTACAAAAAAATCAACGAAAGCACAGAAACAAACAATAGTGCGCACAAATTTATGCGACTAACACATAAAATTTTTCCCGAACTCTACAGTGTTCAGTCTACGCATTGCACCATCAAGCTTGTTCCAAATTTCCACCACAGGCGGGAAAAAAAGACAACTTGAAACAATCCAAACGAGACCTGAAAGGCACAAGGTTCAAAGCGTCTGTACTACGTGTTGTACGCGCTGGCATATCAGCGAAAGATAAGGGTGCACGAAATGCACGAAAGGAAATGTGTAGGGTAATTACATAAGCACGCACAAACACAACATTATTAAAACTATTTAACAGACTTTCTAAGAAAGGCAAGGAAAATGTAAGGGATGTTATTTGTAGAAATCATGATGCAAATGTCAATGAATCAAATTATCCGGAAAGATAAGTTGCCGCTGACAAGTTTTTTTATTTTCACAGAAGCAGACACAAGTGCGAACGAGCGCGCGTACAATTGCTGTTGTGACGTCATGCGTTCAGTTTACGCTAGCTGTTCTAATGTATTACGACTCTCTAACTGTCACAATGGTGTTTCGGTGACACTTGAAAAAAAGGTGCACTGAAGCGGAACGAAGCATGACATCGTCATTCAGCTGTCCGTTCATCTGGCGATCACCACTAGATAAAAAGTGTCGTCATTAATAGTTAATAAAAAAAAGAAAAGAGCCCCTTCGCTATTGTGAAGACGGAAGCTAGCGAAGCTGCGACTTTGGTGGGTCTTGTGTGAACATCGCTATAGTTCTGGTTTGAGCGGAAATCAGCCAGTGAGACTGTCTTTTGTGAGTGAAGGGCAGGAGCGGCGAGGTCCTGTGGGCGGAGCTTACGTTTCTGTGTACAGCTTGTCTGTACTAACTAAATTCACAAGGTCTATCATGCATTAACCGTAGACGACTTGAATTAAGGTGAAGAAATCTTTTTTTTTTTCAATTTCATCCAAGTTGATGCACTGAAACCCCTCTTCGCCCCCTTCCGAAACCTTTCTGCACTTCACCTGGCTTTTTGCATGGCCTCCGTGATCGTCTCGCATTCGACCAAGAGACGTTTCTATGACGACGTCATCACGTGACGCCATGACGACGACACCACAAGCTTTCGAGATATGAGACGTCATTATGCCGTCATTTGGTTGCACCATCACGTTGCGATTTATTCATCACTCGCGTCGACAGCGCCGACGCTCAATTTCCGCATCTGATGAGGTATCTAAGGTTGTCGTTTTAAAAGAACGCCAAAGAGAAACAATGAGTTGTTTAGATTGCTAAACTGCACACTGAGAAATCTAATGCCATAAGTGTCACTGTCGTTAGTTCATTATTAACGAAGAAAATCAATATTGAAGTTTCCTTTTGAAATTTCGCGTCAAAATCTCAGCACGTGACGTAACAAATTGCAGAATGCATTTTTTTCGTATCTTCGTGACATCGGCTCGATGAAAATTTCTTAAACTTCGTATGCTAGGTCTGTGGCCACCCACAGAAGATTACGTATTTCATTTTATCGAGCAGAAGCTACGCAAAACCCAGTGGACGCCTTAAAGAGTTACTACGTCACGATGTTTGGTACGGGAATCTCACGGTGGCGTCTCCACCGGCATTTTTGTTTTTCGCTCTTTTAATCTCTTACCAAGCGTCATGTCGCGGTATGTAAGTGGTGTTTGCGCGATTGTTAAATTATAGTTTTTCTAATACGTGGGAAAAACGCTCTGCTCTTCAGTGTCCCTTCGATAGAAACAAGAAAACGAAATTACGTTTGATCGAGAGTGCGCGCGAAGTATGTACAAGATAATTTCTGATGGAGGCGGAAATGTTGTAGGCCCGTGTACTCAGATTTGGGTGCACGTTAAAGAACCCCAGGGGGTCGAAATTTCCAGAGCCCTCCACTACGGCGTCTCTCATATTCATATGGTGGTTTTGGGACGTTAAACCCCACATATCAATCAAATCAAGTATGTACAAGATGAAACTTATTACGGGGAAAAGTCCAAGGAAGAGCTGGAAAGGAAACGTCGCCGAAATACAACGGCCAACGCCGTCGGACAAGAATTCGGCCAATTTCCGCCGCTGCAGTTAACCTCGCCGCGGTATAAGGATATATTATTGATTCCGCCCAGCGGGACCATGACTACATGGATTTGGCTCGTGCCGAAACCGCTGTCGCGACTAGTCACACCTGACACGCTTCACCGCTCCGCCTATCGATCGAATGACGACCGCCACGAAGGAAGGGCCCGGTTGCATAATCCGACGGGACTTGTGCGACGAAAGCGAAAAACAAATAAAAGAGCAAGTAACGAAAATATGTCGCCTGGGGGCTTGTGATAAAGGTGTATACTCTATAGTGAAAGCCTCCTAAACCGGGGGGGGGGGGGGAAGCTATTCAAAAGCGGAGTAAAAAAATACAGGAGTAATAAAAGTGGTTTAAAGTCGGAGTATAGAAAAAGTTTAATGCAATAAAGTGGTGCTGCAAGACAGAGTAATCATCGAAGTGTAAGTTTTGAGTCAGCACTTGCAGTGAAAGTATACTTTGAATGAAAGCATTCTAAGGCGTCTGAGCTCTTCAAAATCGGAGTAAAGAAAAATTTTGGAGTTTGACAATGGGAGTGCAACTGGATCAGTAAAATGGGGCCAAAAGAGAGAATGAACACAGGGAAGACGATTTTGAGCATGGAATCGAAGTAAAAAACGGAGTACAACGTGACTTGCTTGCAGAAAACGGACAACTAAGAAAACGTACTGGAGTAAAGACGGAGTTACAATTTAGAAGCGCGGCGTAAAAAACGGAGTAAAATGACACAAGTGAACAAAAATATATATTTAAAAAAACGAAGCAAAATTAATTTACTCGGTTTCGAAAAGTACACCATGACGCTCATTATTTCTCATATTTCGCCCTCTCGGAAGGGACTTAATAATGGAGCGCCAGAACTGCGGTTCGACAAATGATGTCTTCACATTCGACAAGTCATGAGTTTTTTCTGTGCGTAATACAATGTTAAAACTTATGAATGTTCACTACATCAAAAACACAGGCGCGCACGCACGCAGGCACGCACGCGCACACGCACACGCACACACACACACACGCACACACACACACACACACACACATACACACACACACACACACACACACACACACACACACACACACACACACACACACACACACACACACACACACACACATAAGGTTCGGAAGAGGCATATGTGTGCTGCCGTTATCTGCTGCCTCTGCACCAAGCAAACATTTTGGAACGCATCCATAAAGTTACTGGTATAGAGTTCGTCTTCCCCCCCCCCCCCTTTTCATTATTTTCACGCGTTGTTTTCGTGTTGTCGTCTGATTCGAAATTGAGCAGACGGTGGCGGCTTTGGCGTCGTCCGCTACGACTGTACAAAACCCACTAGCCCGTCCAGCTCTTCGCCAAGTACAACACCCAATACAGGATCAAAGCCACCACTGCCGCCTGTTCCGTTTGTTCAATCACTCACCGCGTCGTTTCTCAATTGTATTTACCTACCAACCCGTCTTTGCTTTTAAGGCAGTTTTTCTTCTCGACGTTCATCTGTTTTCGTTTGGCGCGTGCCACGCTCCTACCGGCCGACAGACGGATAGAAAACGTAGCGTACAAGCTCGCGTCTGCACTGCGGTTCTTGCTTCTCATCGGGGATTCGCAGGCGCACACGCCACTTAACGTTTGAAAGCTTATCGTACAGTCCTTCCCCGCACAAACCCCCGTTCATGTAGTACGTACACACCCTCTGGATGGCTCACCGGAGTGGTGTTTTGTCTATCCATACGTACTTTCCCTGCGTTTTTTGTCGTCTGTTCAGTCTGGCGCTTTTTCATTCCGTCTGCATGCTGCGCCCGGCGTAGCAGACGATAACGGTGAGGGACGTAGGTAAGGGATATACTGCGAGAGAGAGAGGGAGTAAGAGAGCCACTATTCGGCTATTCGTCATCGCCGCTAGCTGCAACCCCGCGACACCGCGCTCTGCGAAACGCGGCTGGGCGTGCGTGGGAGAAAGTCGGGAGGGGGGAAGTGTCAGAAGAGGGGTTGGGTGACGTCATGGCACCGGCTCGGCTCACTCGTTCGGGCGACGGGAAAGCACAAAACACAAGCAGAAAAGCTGGCGAGGGTGATAAGTTGTCGCGTCCCTCTTCGTCTTCTTCTCCTCCCTTCCACAACAACGACCGGCTGTGAGCGGGCACGTGGGTCGGGCAACACTGGGCTTCGACCTCACGTTTTTCAGGGACGTCCCGAAATAACACTCCGCGTCGCGCTTGTCCGTCCCTTTTTTGCCAGATAACTGAGCGTTGTGCCGCGGCAGCCACCGAGAAAAAAATGGGGTTGCCCTAGGCAGTCGTCTGCAACGCGATGTACCTGTCGTCTGCTCGTTTTGCTTTTGTTACGTATACCTTCAAAACTGCCAACGCTGACAGACGAACAGGACGACTCAAGCGCCGTCTGCTACGCGATGCGTGCGCATGTGTAGCTGTCGTCTGCTCCTCCTTCCTAAATTTGGTGGCCCTTTCGTTATTTCTCTTCTGTGTAAGCCTTCAAAATTGAGATTGCTTGCAGGCGAACGCCGCTATTTGTGCCTCGTCTGCGACGTTGTCGTTTATTGTCCGCTCTTTCTTCCTTGCACTCTTCCTTGTTTCGTTTTTTTAGTTTTTTTTCCCACATTCTGTGGGTTTTTTCTGCCACGCCACTCCTTCAGGAACAACCTCCAAGAAAAGCAACGCATGGCATTCCATGCAGTTTTTGGCGCACGGATTTAACGTGAAGCTTATTCGGTTCAATGAGATTCATTTGCACTTGTCGCATGCATCTCCGAAAGACCATTCGTAATTAATCTTTCGTCGCTTTTCATTGTTCAACTACATTGTCGTCTCATATGTATTTGTTTCACCGTTACTACTAATCACCGTTCTTTGTATGTGCAACTGTGCGACTTCATCATTATGAAAATCATCATAACTCTTATCGTTATCATTATATGTTCTCCCTCATGAGTCGCCGTGGAAAAATGACTTTCTGTAAAAAGAGCAACGAAACGTTAATTCGTATGCGGTCCTTTTGTTCAAACGGACCACTATGCATGTGTACGGACAGTACAGCACTTGTTAGCTTTGCGTATAGCGCATTATCCCAATAAACGTAACTTGATACTATTCACCATATCTTCTATCTATATATATATATATATATATATATATATATATATATATATATATATATATATATATATATATATATATATATATATATATATATATATATATACACTTCGGTTATTTTCCTCTGAGGGGGCGCGCGGGACACCATAAACCGATTTCCATAAATTATCGGATTTGGGGGAGAAGCTATGTCGCAGCTGTGATTTCTTCATGTTTGGGGTGAAAAAAAAAATAAACGCAGGATGAACGCAGGGACGGTGGCACAGCTTTTGGAACGACGAATGCACCTTGCGTGGTAGGCTGGCACTCGGAACGGAAATTCCGGGAATACGCTTCGAAAGAAAACGAAACGTAATCATAGGCTGCGGCGGGTTGCAGTATACGTCGAGCAGACGAAACGGACAGACGAAAGAAACAGACGAAAAGTGCTGTTGACTTCTGGTGCAGGCATTTCCTTCTTTCCTTCTGCTTGTCTGCAGTTGTTTCCGTTTTGTTTCGGATACTGAAACCATTCGTAGCGAAGAAACGAAAATTGCTTTAAAATGAAAGAAAGAAACAAAAAAGAACGAGGTGTGACCGTTTACGTTCGCAGCTTGCAGAAGAAAAAAATACGTAGCTTTGTAGGATTCTAAAAAGGTGCGAGCCATTATTGTATGTACGTCCCCCTGGCGAAAGTTTGCAGAAGCAGGTTTATTGTTATTGTCTATGCAAAAGTACAGGGCTTCTGCAAGTTAAGCAGTTATATTTCTTTCGATACCAACACGTTCTACACTGAGCGCATGAGATAAGGTACATGTCAGTAAATTCGTTCAATCAATGGTTGTGTTCTGGCATCAGTTATACCAAAAACACGTTTACATTAGCACGATACTTGTTTGGTTTTACGTAGTTACGGTGAAGGTCATTTGTAACCAACTCAGCTACGGCGTCTCTCATTATCACATCGTGCTTTTTGGAACGCTAAACCCCAACAATTACATAACCAAAAAAGCCGCGTCGTAAAGTAGATACTAGTGAATATTTTTATACCATGACAACTTATATATTTATAGACTGATGATTGATTGATACGTGGGGTTTAACGTCCCAAAACCACCATACGATTATGAGAGACGGCGTAGTGAAGGGCTCCGGAAATTTCGACCACCTGGGGTTCTTTAACGGGCACCCAAATCTGAGCACACGGGCCTACAACATTTCCGCCTCCAACGGAAACGCAGCCGCCGCAGCCGGGATTCGATCCCGCGACCTGCATATATATTTATAGGTCGTCTATTAGTTTCGATTTGAGAAATAAATGGCGCAAATTATATTTTCATCGCATGCCTAACATGTTTTTTTTTTCTTGCTATACTGAGATTGTCTATAAGTACAGTTCACTTTTAAACGCAGCATATAATAAACGTTAAAGTGCACTTGGCTGAAGCACCACATGCACACTTTCATATTTAAAAAAAAAAGTGTGAAGAGAGAAGAAAAAAAAACAAGTTGAAGTAAGTGTTGCATTTTTTTTTTTGTTGGCCTTACTCTTGTAATGAGTTCTTTCTATGGAATAAGCCATACGCGCACAGAACAGCGTTATTCCTATTATGCATGCGCAAACTTCATCAGTGTATCGTGACGTAAGTGTATCGTGACGTAAGTGTATCGTGACGTAAGTGTATTGTGACGTAAGTGTATAGTGACGTAAGTGTATCGTGACGTAAGCTCGCTCACCGAACATCGAGTTTCCGTCTGCAAACGGCTGCTGACGTCACGGTCTGGCTCAACGTGGTCGCAGACGAACACGTTAAGACATACGTGCTCGTTTAAGGCTTGCAATACGTCATGACTCATCGCTCCCACGACGCATGAGTGACACATCTACTTAGTTCAGCATAACTGTCCAAAAAAGGAGCTGACGCTGCTGCAGATTGCTAACGTGACACCGGTAACGACATTTAGTTATGCATGCATTTTTTTATTTGATTGATTGATATGTGGGGTGGTATAACGCCCCAAAACCACCATATGAGAGACGCCGTAGTGGAGGGCTCCGGAAATTTCGACGACCTGGGGTTCTTTAACGTGCACCCAAATCTGAGCACACGGGCCTACAACGTTTCCGCCTCTATCGGAAATGCAGCCGCCGCAGCCGGGATTTGATCCCGCGACCTGCGGGTCAGCAGCCGAGTACCTTAGCCACTAGACCACCGCGGCGGGGCTGCATGCATTTTTTAACTTCTTCGAATGCCATTAAGCGCGTGCTTGTTCAGGCAAAGGCCCGCTCCTCCAGGTGCAGTATTCTATGGAATCAATAAGTTTGAGTTTATTACTAGCTGAAAATACATTGCTTTGGTTAGTAATGTGCAGGCGAGCGCCCCAAGGTCCAGCGACAGCACTGGGACCCTTAAATGGCCTAAAGCAATGTGAAGGAAAGTGGAAATTTAAGGGCTAGTGTTTTTTTTTTTTGTGTGTGTGTGTGTGTGTGTGTGTGTGTGTGTGTGTGTGTGTGTGTGTGTGTGTGTGTGTGTGTGTTAGACACTATATTAATGACAACCGACAGACAATAATGCCAAGAAAAGTGTAGGGCATGTTATTAGAAGTTTTTTTTGCGATGTTAACGTGATGAAAGAAAAGTACGACGAAAAGATAACTGCGTGTTTCACAGTTACAAGATAACACACAAAAGTTCCTCCTTTATTTTCCACGTGGAGCTATGTGCGACAGGACGTAGCTCAAACCAGTAAGACATTCGCATATTTCTCAAATTTATTTCTTGTCGCCTCGCGTGTTTGAACGCACGAAAAAGTCCCGCCTTTTCACGTGTACAAGCGGCGTCCGCGTCTACATGAAACGCCGACGGTTAGCCCCCCGTCGCTTTCCACAGTGAGAAACAACTTTGTTTATTCCATCTGAAGACAAAGCGGCTACGAGGAGGTGAGGGATCCTGCTCGCGGTAGGCCTATAGTCTACCACCTCAGCCCACCTCAAGATAGCCTCCTGAATGCCGGGGTTGTATAGCTGCGCATGGCAGCCTCCCAAACACAGCTCATGACTTACTTGTAGAGTGCTTCGAACCATAGAGTTTCCCCAATACACACTAGAGGGAACTCTGGCGCTAGTGTCTATGGCAGCTGCAATGCACGGCACTTCAGCGAGCATGGGAATGATGGGTAGTACACGCATTTGTCTTAATTTTCGTACTTCTGGCCTGCTTCTGGCTCCGTGTGTGTTCGTGTGGCTTGGAGCTGTTTCATCACGAAGCAAATATCAGCAAATGTTCAGCGGTTGCGCTTCACCATGTTATTCTTTTAAACCTACCTTTCCAAATCGGAACACGAAGTTTAAAAGGGTTGAATCTCTCTTTCGAAACAAAACCGAAACACGGCAATAAACGAAGCCTCTCAAGTACGATTCGCCACCCGCAAGCACGAAGAATATATAGACAAACCCGTGTACTATCCATTATTTCCATGGTCGCTGAACGATCGCAGCGCCAGAGTGCCCTCTATAGTTAATTTTGAGAAACTCTATGCTTCGAACAAGTGCATCGAGGCACGCTATTCCACAGTGTTACGTGACGCTCGCCAAAGCGGACTATTTCGCGGAGTACGACGTGTATAGTGCGACGTGTGCAGAAGCTTTTCCCCCTCGAGTGCCAATTAAAGTTCTCGCCGAGCACAGTTGTCTCACGAATATAGTGGCGAAATAGGTATACGAATCATCATCATCATCATCAGCCTGACTACGTCCACTGCAGGACAAAGGCCTCTCCCATGTTCCGCCAGTTAACCCGGTCCTGTGCTTGCTGCTGCCAATTTATACCCGCAAACTTCTTAATCTCATCTGCCCACCTAACCTTCTGTCTCCCCATAACCCGCTTCTCTTCTCTGGGAATCCAGTCAGTTACCCTTAATAATAACCAGGGGTAACTCGTCGTATACGAATAGACGAACATAAAGGACACCGCACAGACTACATGTATGCTCTTCGCCTCGTTTGCACTGTTTCGCCACAAGGGATATCCTAGTCGTTATGGCGCCCGTTTCCTTCGTCTACACGAGTGTATTGTACCCCGTACCGACTCGAGCCGCATATCAGCGGACCTCGTATTGCCTCGGATGCCGATCTGTCGTTCTTCATTTTTTTTTTTTTACTGACAACACTTCCGGGAAGCGCTTCCCTTGATAAGCCCGAGCCGGCAATGCATCACGCCGATACGAGCGTGCCTGTACAGGATGCGCCCAAAAGAGAGAACGACGCCTACGAGTCGCGTCGGTCGGTTCCTTGAACCGAAGAGATGTCGCAGCCTCTGGAGTCCGCAGTCTCTGAGAGATCGCCGAACCGTGATGGTGTACCAGGGCGCACCACCCAGCCAGAGAAACGAGGCGCAAATTTGTTTCTTACGGAAAAGACGCCTTGCTTCGCCGCGTCGGTTGGGGCGAGGTTTCTTTTCCCGATTTTTTCGTTCATTTTTATATATTACTGCGCAACAGTTTCCTAATGAACACTAGAGGGAACTCTGGCGCTAGTGTCTATGGGAGCTGCAACGCACGGCGCTTCAGCGAGCATGGGAATGATGGGTATAGTACTCACATTTGTCTAATCTTCGCACTTCTGGCCTGCTTTTGGCCCCGTGCGTGTTCGTGTGGCTTGGAGCTGTTTTCTCACGAAACAAATATTAGCAAACGTTAAGCGGTTGCGCTTCACCATCTTATTCTTTTAGACTTGCCTTTCCAAATCGGGTCACGAAGTACAAAAAGGTTGAATCTTTTTTTTTTTTTCAAAACAAAACCGAAACACAGCAATAAACGAAGCAGCAAGTACGATTCACCGCCCGCAAATATGAAGACTAGGCAAATGTGTGTACTACCCATCACTCCCATGGTCGCTGAACGATCGCAGCGACATAGTCTTTTCTAGTTAATTTAGGAAACTCCATGCTGCGCAAGATGTTTAGCGTCGCTCGGTTGTGCTGGGATTCTGTGGCACGTGCGCAACACGCGCCGTTAACCTGACCCCTCGAAGCTCCACTACATCCCCAAAAAACGAAAGGGAATGTCGAAAAGCAGGGTGAATACAGCATTGTTGCTAATATGGTCTCGTGAGCGTGCGTGCAGTTCCCCTTCAGAGAAATGGGTGGGTGAGGGGGGAAGATTTGTCGCAGCGCACCCCATACCTATTAATCAATGCATGGGGCAGACTTCGCGCAGTGAAAGTAGAGCCTTATGCATTGATTAGTCGAGAAAGTCGAGAAAGCCGTCGCGCAGTGAAAGTCGAGCAGACGCCGCCACGTCAACAACGATATCACCAAAGTGTTATCGTTGCATTCGTTACAAACGGAATTCGTTTTAGGTGGCTTGCAATGACGTCACCGAAACCTCCCTGCTGGTGCACTGCATGGTTAGTACGCAAGGTTTGTTACGATGCGTTATAATGTTATGACTGCGTCATTTAACCAAGTCGGTTTCGTTATTGACGCACAGAGACCAGTAACGGTGTGGCCGCATCGTTGTCGTATTGAGGCAGGTCAAGCGCAATGCCACAGTACTGCCGTTAAGTCATCAAAGCTACCATTTTGGTGAACCCGCACAGCTATGAAGCTGCGTCCATGACGCCATGTTCATGCTGTATACACGAGCTCCTCCTAACGGATCCCATTCCTCTTCCACATTTATTTCCCATTCTGCAACGACGCTGTGTTCTTTCGTTCTGCCTCCCCCTAGAGTGAAAAGTGAAGGAAAAAAAAAATGGCCCCGTATCTGCATGTAATCTACAAATGTCATCGAAAGACGATAGTCTTGCGTCTGGAGAGAGTGAACAAAACGTTTATCTGATGATCTGCGCAAGAAAATCGGTGAACGGTATTCTGAAGGCGCTGCGTTAGAGTGCCTCGAGCGTATAAAGGAGGCGGACAAGCACATTAGGCACGTTAGACACGAGCGCCATCTGGCAGTTATCTTCGAAAACGTAGACGTGCGCCGCGACCGCGGAGAAAGATGCGTGCCAGTCTCGGAGGTGATAAGGTGTAGAACGCAAAGCGACGGGCAGGTGCCACCACCGTGACATCGTAGCGAAGCGTTGGAAACACCTTCTTGAGCATCTCGTTGCACTGTCAGCGCAGCGCGATTAAACGCAACAGTCCTTAGAGTGTTTCGTGTGTGTCCTCTTCTAGTATAAAGGCAGACATACAAAACATAGACATGTTGTTATGGTGCCTCATATATGCGCAAAACGAAAGTAATGTACAACAACCTCGGAAAAGAGCAGCGCTTCGAGATAGGTAACAGTGCACTTCAAGTTGTAAAAGACTATGTCTACTTAGGGCAGGTAATAACCGCGGATCCGAACCACGAGATTGAAGTAACTAGGAGAATAAGAATGGGGTGGAGCACATTCGGCAAGCACTCTCAAATTATGACAGGTAGATTGCCACTATCCCTCAAGAGGAAGGTATATAACAGCTGTATCTTGGCGGTACTTAGCTACGGAGCAGAAACCTGGAGACTTACAAAGAGGGTTCAGCTTAAATTGAGGACGACGCAGCGAGCAATGGAAAGAAAAATGGTAGGTGTAACCTTAAGAGACAAGAAGAGAGCAGAGTGGATTAGGGAACAAACGGGGGTTAAGGATATCATAGCTGAAATCAAGAAGAAGAAATGGACATGGGCCGGCCACGTAGTGCGTAGACAGGATAACCGCTGGTCGTGAAGGGTAACTAACTGGATCCCCAGAGAAGGCAAGCGGGTTAGGGGGAGACAGAAGGTTAGGTGGGCAGATGAGTTTGAGAAGTTTGAGGGTATAAATTGGCAGCAGCAAGCACAGGACCGGGTTAACTGGCGGAACATGGGAGAGGCCTTTGTCCTGCAGTGGACGTAGTCAGGCTGATGATGATGATGATGATGATGATGATGATATGTGCAATATTTGCTTTTTTTAATTGACAATCGCACAACTATGAACGCTAAACCTTGAGCAATATTTGTGGGTTGGCCGTTCGGTGCCGTTTGAGGTATCGTTAAGGGCGGACAAACAGACGAATGTACAGACAGACAGACCAACATTTTTCCGCCGAAGGTCCCCAAGAAAGACTATCGTCTTTAAAAAAAACCGTATTGTTCCGCGACTGCTTACCAGCAGCAGCCGAGGCACCTGCCTATATACCTGCTAGCACGGCCGTCGTGACTGTGTGGCTGACATGCGCCGTTGCGTAGCGCGCGGGTTCCGAAGAAGCGATTCTTACCTATCTCCTACGGTACTTAAGGTAATTCGAAAGGAGAAGGGCGCTTGGGCTCACAAAGAGTAGCTTTGAGGAGCGCCGTAGCGGGTCTTCCCCCCCCCCCCCCCCCCCTACTTGTACCCTCATTCCACATCGTTTACATTCCGCAGTGTTGCGCAGACCGCGGTGAAGTTCTTCGTAAGCGTTACGCAGTGAACTAAACACGTTAACGAAAGAAAGAAAGAAAGAAAGGAAGAAAGAAAGAAGGAAAGAAAGATAGATAGATAGATAGATAGATAGATAGATAGATAATCAATCAATCAATCAATCAATTTATTCAGCTTCTTTGGATACAATGTAACATCTTTAGTAGTAAGTAATACATTCGGAGGTCCCATAGTTTCAGGAACTGACGGGGGGACCTCCTAATACTAGAACATGTGTAAGTTGAATAACGTGGGCAGTATGAAAAAAAAAAAAATACATGTATAAAATTTACAGGAAAACTAAAGGAGCTACATAAGAAGAGTAAAAGCAAGAAATGAACAAAAAAAAAAAAAGACAACAAACAAAAAAAAAACTGGCATGGTATTTAAGTCTATGACTGTAATATACGCTGGAAAATAAAAACACAGTTATAAGGGAAATCTTCATGACACAGGCGTCATGAATTCATCAAAACAAAGTGACATAGTAAGTTTTAACACAACAGCAGCATATAAAATAATGAATACCAAACGCTATAAAAATTACGGCTACAAAACAAAAGCAAGATTAATTCATAGCGGTAATAATAGCAAATAATCAGCGAATGATAGCAAATATTCAGCAACTGATAGCAAAATATTCAGCAAATGATAGCAAAATATTCAGCAAATGATAGCAAAATATTCAGCGGTAATGGTAGCAAATCAAGCATGCGCGAAAATAAAAGAAAAAAGAAATCGTATTAAAAAAAAAGCTAAAAAAATGGCAGATCCCTGAGTTATTGTGCCTGCCCACATAATTTGCCGAGACAGTATTTTTTGTGAAGGCTTTGAAATGTATGTACAGAGGATGCTGATTTAATTTCGTATGGTATCGAATTCCAAATGGATATGCCTGAAAAAAGGGCTGTTAGTTTCGCGTAATTTGTTCGAGCGGCGGGAAGAAGTAGATTGTCGTTTGAAGAGAACCTCGTAATGTTAGTGTTGACAAAAAATTCATTTGAGTAAGCCGGAATGGAGGTGCCACATCTCTTTAGCCGAAAAATAAATAGAGATAGTTTTTGTTTAAGTAGTTCTGAGAGTGGCAAAATATTTAGATTTTGGTATAGCGGTTTAGAGGGCGTAAAAACATTACTGAAGGTCATTAGTCGTATAGCTTGGTTTTGCAGGCGTTGAAGGGAATCGAGGTGACAAAAGTAAGTATTAGCCCAAGATGATACACAGTAAGACAGATGGCTATGAATGAAAGAGTGATAAAGTGAACGAATAATGGGCCTTTCGAAATAATTACGTGATTTAATGATTACGTGTATGCCAAAAGAAACTTTATGCATTAGTGAATGAACATGAATATTATATTTTAGGTGCTCATCTAATGTCACACCCAGAAACCTGGCGCTGTTAGTAACGGGTATTTCATTGTCCCCCATCGTGAGCACCACGGGTGGCACTTTTAATAATGGAGAATGAAATATTACAAATGTAGTTTTAGTGGGGTTAATGTGCAGGCAGTTACGACTGCACCAATCACTTACATTTTTTAAGTCAACATTTAGATTTTGTAACAGTACGGCGATGCTTTTATGAGATGAATATATGGTTGTATCGTCCGCATATAACAAGCAGTCAGTATGGCGAAGTGTTAGGGGCAAATCGTTGATGAAGAGTAGAAAAAGCAGCGGGCCTAGAATAGATCCTTGAGGCACTCCTGTATTAGTAACCTTGGGAGAGGAAACACTACCGTCGATTTGTACAACTTGCGACCTGTTTTTTAGGTAATTCTTAATAAGGCTCAAGGCTGGTCCTGTAATGCCGTAAGATGCGAGCTTGTGAAAAAGAATGGAATGATTAATAGTGTCAAAAGCTTTAGTAAGATCAACAAAGACTGCACCAAATAGTGAACCGTCATCGATGGCTAGTTTGATTTTGTCCGTGAAACTAATGAGCGCCAGTTCGGTTGAGAAACCTGGACGGAAACCAAACTGATGGGGAGAGAGCAAGTCGAATTTTTTGAAATATGACATGAGGCGTTTGTACAAAATCTTTTCGATTACTTTACTAAAAAAAGGAAGAATGCAAATAGGTCGGTAATTGTTAATGCATTCACGGTCACCTTTCTTGAAGACGGGAGTTATCTTGCCATTTTTTAGGGAGGTTGGAAATGTGCCATCCTTGAACATTTTGTTGATGATGTTAGCAAGAACAGGTGAAACACAGTCGATTATCAGCTTAACTCGTGAAGGGTGAATGGAGTCTAAACCCGCCCCGGTTGTTTTTAACGATGATATGACAGAGCGAACTTCAGCGCTAGAAGTAGGATATAAGTAAAAAGATTGCGGACAGCGCGATAAGTGGGAAAGTGATGGCCGGTGTTGATTGTTTTCAGTGTTGGCAAAATGGTCGTTAAAAGCATTGGCAATGTCAATTGGCTCAGTGAATGTGCTGGATGCAGTACTTATTTTCGTTAACCGTGCATGGGAATCGGTTTTGTTCAGAAACTTTTTAATTAGCTGCCAGTTTCGTTTAGTATCAGTTCCATTAAGCAATATGCGCGTTTGAAAATAGTCACGTTTAGCACGTTTCAAAATTGCACCAAGCGTATTCGAATATTTTTTATAGCGAATTTGTAGCACTGTGTTAAATGGTTGGTCCTTAAGCTTCTTATGCATTTTATCTTTTTTTGAAATTGAGTGCAATAATCCGTTGGTGATCCATGGGTTTCTTCGCTCTTTAAACCCCGAAGAAATAGGGACATGCGATGTGCTCTGTGTTATGCAGTTTGCTATTAGAGCAGAAAATGAGTCGTAGGCTTGCTCAGCAGATTCGTTTTGTGTGACATCAGACCAGTCTAGTTGGTTAATCAAGGAAACAAATGTTTCTGTGTTAAACACCGCTTTCATGACTTGTTTATGATTTGTGGCACGGGGCAAGAGAGCGGATTCTATTCTGAGAAAAACAGGATAATGGTCACTAAACTGATAGTCTATTACAGCCGCAGAGGCGCTCGTTGTCAAACTGGACAAAATGTGGTCAATCAGTGTATTCGTGCCTGATGGATCGCACCTAGTAGGAGCTGTGATTAACGATGAGAAGCCAAAACTTTGAAAAACGCGAACATAATCCGAGCATGAATGACTGTAAAGGTCAAGTATGTTAATGTTAATGTCGCCGCATATGATGACGTTTTTGTTTTCAAAAACGAGAAGGTTTAGAAGGGATTCAAGTTGCGAGCAAAAATGAACAATAGATGAAGACGGAGAGCGGTAGATTGATGCAATGATGGTGTTTCTGCCGTTCAGTGAAAAAACCGTTTGGTCAAATTCAAGCCAGACCGATTCACAGTTTAGGTTAGTAAAAGAAAGATCGTGACGACGCCTATATGACAATGACGAATCAATAAAGACCGCAGAACCACCACCACGGGCTGAATCGCGGTTGCAGTACTCAGAGGTATAGTTCGATATGCCATATAGATTACCATCGTTATTTGTTAACCATGTCTCAGAGAGGCATATGACTGAAAACGTGTGATTGATTGCTGTCAGGAAGTGTATGAGGTCATTATGATGCTTTCTGAGGCTGCGGACATTGAAATGAATCAATGATAAAGCTGGGGGTTTATTCTTAAGAAATGTTTTAGTTTGCTGATAAGACAAAACAGAGGAATCCATGGTTGTTCCAGATATCTTAGAGGCAACTATCTACTGAAAGACAGATAGATGGCCTGCTTCACGTATACGAAAGACGCGGCTGTCATCACTTTTTCTGGCCTTTATTACGCAGGAATCTGTCCATAGATGCTTCCAATTTTTCGCCTTTTTTAGTTCCAAAGCCTGAGCAAACAATCTCTTGTTTTCTGGGGTTAGGTGATCGTTAACAAACACCGGTTTTTCCGTCTCTTTACGAAAGCCAATGACACCCGTCGTGATTCGTGCTTTCCGTGCTTTGGAAGCAAAGTCTGCTTTCTTTGTCCTGGAGCAAAATCTCGCTATAATGTTCGATCCATTTTTCGCCGGGATAGATAGATAGATAGAGGGAGTCAGGCAGGCTTTGAGGGAAGAAAAGAATAAAATAAAAAAATGTAATGAAATGAATTCAAAAGTTCAGCGACAAAAACATGTCAATGAAAGATAAAAAAAGGCCAATAATAAAAAGACGGGGAAAGTGGGGTTGCCTTGTTGATGATGCGGTCGCTTAGGAAGGGGAGGGGGAAACAGCCGAGCGCTTTTTTTTTCTGGACCACCACCGTCGTTGCGTCCAGCCGCTGCGGGCTGCTGGTCTTCGCATCATTCGAAAGTTTTTTTGTTTTAGTTTTTTTCATCAGGACGTTCCAGGCCGCAAGCCAGTGTACGGTGACGTCCTACTGCTTGTTTATGGAACAGATCAGTTGCACGTAATGGCAGCGATACCCGAAGCGCTTTGGAGAAGAACGCTCTCGTCTCGGGACGCAACACTCAAACGCGGCGGCGTCTCTTTGTTTCTCGTGATTCTGGCTAAACTCTAGATCTGGCGGCGCTTGCTTGGCATATACGATTGCTTGTTTCTATATATGCCATAGATTTTTCCTACAATACTTACTAGAGGGAACTGTGGCGCTAGTGTCTATGGTATAGCTGCAACGCACGACGACGCTTCAGCGAGCATGGAAATGATGGGTAGAGTACACATTTGTCTAATATTTATACGGACCTTATGGTATAGCTGCAACGCACGACGCTTCAGCGAGCATGGAAATGATTGGTAGAGTACACATTTGTCTAATATTTATACGGACCTTATGGTATAGCTGCAACGCACGACGCTTCAGCGAGCATGGAAATGATGGGTAGAGTACACATTTGTCTAATATTTATACGGACCTTATGGTATAGCTGCAACGCACGACGCTTCAGCGAGCATGGAAATGATGGGTAGAGTACACATTTGTCTAATATTTATACGGACCTCATGGTATAGCTGCAACGCACGACGCTTCAGCGAGCATGGAAATGATGGGTAGAGTACACATTTGTCTAATATTTATACGGACCTTATGGTATAGCTGCAACGCACGACGCTTCAGCGAGCATGGAAATGATGGGTAGAGTACACATTTGTCTAATATTTATACGGACCTTATGGTATAGCTGCAACGCACGACGCTTCAGCGAGCATGGGAATGATGGGTAGTACACACATTTGTCCAATATTCGTACTTCTGGCCTGCCTTTGGCTCCGTGCGTGTTCGTGTGGCTCGGAGCTGTTTTCTTACGAAACAAGTATTAGCAAATGTTCAGCGGTTGGGTTTCACAATTTTATTTTTTCTTTAGACTTACCTTTCCAAATCAAGTCACGAAGTTCAAAAGGGTTCAATCTTTCTTTCAAAACAAAACCAAAACACAGCAATAAACGAAGCCGCAAGTACGATTCGCCGCCCGCAAGTAGGAAGACTTAGGCAAATGTGTGTACTACCCATCATTTCCCATGGTCGCTGAACGATCGCAGCGCAAGAGTGCCCTGTGGTTAATTTTGGGAAACTCCACGATATATGCTACTTTTTACCACCCTAGGGGTACACTCTTGCCAGATCCGCCGTTTACTTAACTTTCACAGCCGTCAAACGTGCGTTAATTTTTATTAAACCTTCTTCCCCGTCCCCCTTCCCCTAGTGCAGGGTAGCAAACCGGATGCTCCATTTTCTGGTTAACCTCCCTGCCTTTCCCTCATTTTATTCTCTCTCTCTTTATTAAACCTCCTTCTGCGTTCCACGTATACGTTTGCGCACCTCTGAACTGCTCCCCGCGGCCGTCTCATCTTCGTCGAAGACGCGATAAGCTCTCTGGGTGCGACGTTCTCGACATAAACTCCGCCCGCAGCTCGTCGACGCGATTGCCGGGCTAGGAGTGTGCGTTGGTGCACGGACGAAAGAAGATACCCGTGGCAAACAGCGACGCGTGTGCTACATTAGCGACGCTCGACGGCGGCCCATTGAAGCGTAGAACCAGGCCGCGTCGTGGTCGCCTATCTTATATGTGTACTATTGCTACACGCGACGCCTCCCCCTCATATATTAAAGATATATTATTATTATATATTAAATATATAAAGATATTGACACGGTCAGTAAAAAAAGACTTCCGCTTATATTTCGTTCACTTGTAATGTCACACACTGTGACATTCTGTGTAATTAAATTGTGCGTAACTTATGTTGTTTCTTTAACATAATCTTCTGCTTACATGAATTTCGTGCCGTGTTATATGGCCAGTGTTTTTTTCTTTTATTTTTGTCCCGAATAGCTAGTATTGCTACATTGGTACTGTGTTATTATTCTGTGTTATTATTATTTATGTTTATCACTTATGCTATAGCCGTATTTTATTGTATGTAGCACTTTTTTATTATTTATTTTTTTCTGGCACTTTTTATGCGCATGTATCTGTTTTCACTTTTTCTTCCTGCAATCTTCCTGCTGGAAATCTATGTAAATCGCTGTATATGTACATACGATATGGTATTCTGTTTTACTTGTTGGTTTTCTCGTCGCTGCACCGGACTGCTTGTTGTTACTGCCCTGTATAGCCTGGTCGTTGGGTCTCGTCAAGCTACTTATGTAGCTTTTAACCCAACGCAACCATCCAGCATGTATAAACTGGAAAATAAATTGAATTGAATTGATATCTGTGCGAGTAACAGATTCGTTTACACGACGACGACTACGGGGGAGATTCATAAGATTAGAGCGTGGGACACGTTGGCATTCCATTGTTAACGACCGATTGTGAACAAGCGATCAACGGACCACAAGACCTCGTTGAAATACCCGCCGCGGAAGAGGAATTTGTGCTTGGCTGCTGATCCGAAGGCCGCGGATTCGATCCGGGCCAGGAGCTGTCACTGTAACCTGCTTGTTTGTTTGTTTTTTCCTTTAATCTATAGGCATACGACAGTGGACCCAGAGGGCGCGACGAAGCTTTTTGGGGCCGCCTCAGCATTGTTGGTATTGACCGCCAGGGAATACTAAAAAAAAAAAAAGAACGCTCGCTGAACACATTGAGACGCTGAAGTGTCAATGCCCTTTTCGGCGCGTTTTCAAAGCACGCTTCCTGGGCGCTGACATAAGCAGCCATGACATCCCTGCTTACAACTAAAAAAAAGAAAATTACACGCACGTGCAAGTGCGGTTCTGCTGCGTCTACTCGCTAGGCTACGCATTGGAAGACTGTTTTGCTGCGCCTACTCACCGTAGCCTACTCGCATGGCTGTGTGCTCTGGCGCTACCATCACATCTCGTAAACTGCATTGCCGGGTGCCTATGACACGTACCCACTCTGGGGGATTGGCCAAAAAATGCGAAGTTGAAAATTTAACTTGAATGTCATTTTAACAATGCTATTTGAAACCTGTCTCCTAGCACTTCGTGGTTGTCTCTCTTCCAGGTCGGGGCGCCGCCGCGGTGGTCTAGTGGCTAAGGTACTCGGCTGCTGACCTGCAGGTCGCGGGATCGAATCCCGGCTGCGGCGGCTCATTTCCGATCGAGGCGGAAACGTTGTAGGCCCGTGTGCTCAGACTTGGGTGCACGTTAAATAACCCCAGGCGGCCGAAATTTACGGAGCCCTCCACTACGGCGTCTCTCATAATCAAATACTGGTTTTGGGACGTTAAACCCCACATATCGATCAATCAATCAATTCTAGGCCGGGACCTCCTACTGTCTTGTATTGAAGGGACACTAAGTAGCGAAACGCTTTTCCGCGTATTAGTAAAGTACAATTTCAAAATCCCGAAAACACCGTCCTTATCGCGGCACGACGCTTCGTAAGCGAGAAAACGCGCGAATATAAACTGCGGGTGGAAACGCCACCTCGAGATTCCCGCGCAAAACCACGTGACGTCATCATTTTTTGAAGGCGTCTACTGGGTCCTACGTAGCTTCTAATCGATGAAATTGAAATACTTTGTAATCTGCGCGTGTCATAGACTTAGCATACGAAGCCCGAGATCAAGCCAATGTCACAAAACTGCGAAACATCCCTTGCGGAATTTCTCACGTCACGCGCGGAGATTTTGGCGCGAAATTTGAAAATTAAACTTAAGCTGATTTTTCTCATCTAGTAATGAACTTATGACAGTAAATATTTTAGGCAATAGAGTTCTCAGAGTGCAGTTTAATAATCTAAAACAACTCACTATTTCTCTTTAGTGTCTTTAGTGCCTGCCTTTTTAGTCCGCCCTCACGGACACTCTTCTTTGTGTGTGTGTGTGTGTGTGTGTGTGTGTGTGTGTGTGTGTGTGTGTGTGTGTGTGTGTGTGTGCGTGTGTGTGTGTGTGTGTGTGTTGCAGCAAGGTTCCTAAGTTGTTTCTTTCCTCCCGTGCAGAACGGCAAATAATCTGCCGAACAAAATGCGAGGGTCATGCGTCCGTTTCCCGTCGACAAAGCCGATTCACTTCAAAAGACCACATTCACTTTAAAAACAACAACAACAACAACAACAAAGAAAACGCGCCTGCGCAGAATGACGCCAGCTGTAGACGATAGTTATTGCGCGAGAACAAAACGACGACACAGAGACAAGAAGTGTCCTTGTCTCTGTGTCGTCGTTTTGTTCTCGCGCTATAACTATCGTCATGCCATACCAACTAGCCCAAGCTGCCACACTTCTAAGTTACAGTGCCAGCTGTAGTACACGCGCGCAAAAATGGTGTATATGTTTCGTCGTAGGTCACGAGCGAGGAAAAAAGAAAGGAAAAGAAACAGGCGTGCGATGTATGTCTCGCGTGCAGTACAGAAGAACGCGGGTACCTTGATTTAGAAGTGCGGTCGTAAACGTGTTCCGTGTTCCTTTTTTTTTTCCCGCTGCTCGCCGCATCTGTGAAGGATGGATGGATGGATAAATGAGTGAATGCTCCGTCGTACGCCGTTCAACGCCCCGGGCCCTCCACGGAGTAGCCAGAGAGTAAGGGGTAAAACACCGCCCCCTTACCCCCGCCAACTTTTTTTCCGCCATGACGTACAAAGCAAAAAAAAAAAGACCAGTTCAAAGCCCCCCCCCCCCACCTTTTCCAAAAAACATTTCTGCCTTTGCGTATGTTTCCTTATAGAGAAATAGTGATCGCGTACGCGGTTAGAGAGAGAGAGAGAGAGAATAAGGATGAAAGAAAGGCAGGGAGGTCAACCATGGCTGAGCCTGGTAGGCTACCTCGCACAGGGGAGAGGGTAAGGAGAATAAAAGTTAGAGAGAGACAGGGGGAAAGAAATGTCACTCATGCCATCGACAAAACGGCAGTTATGTGCTTAACATGACAGAGGACGGTGAGGCACATTCGTGTCTTAATCAAGTGAGCACATTCGCTGCATTAACTTGTACGCGTGGTTTCATGCACCCAAAATCTTGCCGATGGTGAAGCCATGATGGTGTGCCGCTTGCGTTCTGAGGCAGCAGACTTCTGAAGGCTTGCGAGAAGTGGAGTCATGGTGTAGGCGCACAACGCAGTTAAGAAATCTCAAGAGCCTTCGCGCTATCGGGGAAATGAGTGACAGTACGACCTCGCTTCTTGCATTTGGGCGCGAAAAGAAGATGAAAAAGGACTCAGAAACAGCTTCACGTGGAAGGAGCACCAGGAATGGGCAGAAACATCTTTACGTGGTATTGGAACGGGTTTATGTGTGAGTGTCGCGGACTATACATTAACGAAGCCAATAGGATGACTAAGTAATCAGTATTAGTATCCTGACGTGTGTACACCATTATATACGTATAAAAGTGAGGGCATTGCTTTTTTTTTTCTGTTACCTAGTAAATTAAATTGAGGACGACGAAGCGAGCAATGGAAAGAAAAATGGTAGGTAGAACCTTAAGAGACAAGAAGAGAGCAGAGTGGATTAGGGAACAAACGGGGGTTAAGGATATCATTGCTGATATCAAGAAGAAGAAATGGACGTGGGCAGGGCACGTAGCGCGTAGACAGGACAACCGCTGGTCGTTAAGGGTAACTAACTGGATTCCCAGAGAAGGGAAGCGGGTTAGGGGGAGATAGAAGGTTAGGTGGGCAGATGAGATTAAGAAGTTTGCGGGTATAAATTGGCAGCAGCAAGCACAGGACCGGGTTAACTGGCGGAACATGGGAGAGGCCTTTGTCCTGCAGTGGACGTAGTCAGGCTGATGATGATGACCTAGTAAGAACGAAAGACAGAGAGCTTCGTTTTTGTTTTTTCATAGATGAATACATTACATTAAGCACCATAATTTTCTACCTAATTTGCAATCTTTCTATTCTAAAATCTCCCTTATTCTGATGAAACTTCATAATCATTTTATAAAAAAAACCACTCGATTCTGGGCCATTCCCCCACAGTGAGTGTGTGCCACAGCTATAATCTCCGAGTCTGCGACGCAACGTTTTTCCGACATAAATGCATAGCGATCCACATGAAATACACGAGAAACATGCTGTATATAGCGGTACGCAGCCGATAACGACTCAAACGGGACTTATCAAATGCGTCGGGGCTCGAACTCTTGACTTCTGGGCGTATGCCTGCCTGCCCATGGACCTAACCGTTCCGAGTGTGTGTGTTAAGGGGGGGGGGGGGGGCAGGAATGTCCAGCTCTCCATTGACATCCGTAATATACATATATATATAGATTCGAACCCTTCACTTACAACATAGCGTATCAGTCGGGGCACAAATCAGGAACTGGCACAGTGATTACGCATGCGTAGGCAGTTTCACTAAAGTTCCAGCAGCATTTTTTTTTTCGCTATTGTTGCACGGACATGATTTCGTTACGTCTTACTGTAAGATCGCGCTAAAGCATCTAGACGGATGCATTAATACTATAAAGCGCCAAGGTTAACTTGAGAATAAAACTGTTCAATATCACTCCTGCTTTCGTAGCGCTACGCAACTGTCGTTTCGAAACACTGTATTCCACGTTTACGATATGCTAACGGAAACAAGCTTTCTCAACGTGAAATGAGCGACGCGAAACGCCCATGAAGGCTGACTTGAAGCAACCTTTCGCAGGTGTATATATACAATTTACGCTTACTAAACGACAGTACACAGTTTCTATGTCGCTTGTGCTAGTGAGTGAGTGACAGAATCTATCTATCTATCTATCTATCTATCTATCTATCTATCTATCTATCTATCTATCTATCTATCTATCTATCTATCTATCTATCTATCTATCTATCTATCTATCTATCTATCTGTCTATCTATCTATCTATCTATCTATCTATCTATCTATCTATCTATCTATCTATCTATCTATCTATCTATCTATCTATCTATCTATCTATCTGTCTGTCTATCCGTCTGTCTGTCCGTTTATCCGTCTGTCTGTCCGTCCGTCTGTCTGTCTTAAAGAGACAGACTGCGGTTGTTCCATCGAACACAGCTACAGTGCCTGTCGTGGTGCAATCGGTCAGGCAGGCCCTCGAGCGCTCGCATACGAAGAAACGGCCTCTCGCAGAAGACCTTGCTCCGTGCAAAAAGAAACAAAGACGGGTCACGACACGGGGCTATGACCCCGAGAATCCGGCGCAAGAGCCTCCCCCGGCATCCTCCTTCACCCAATTAGCGTCGTTCATCGCTCGGGCTCTCCCTCGCATGCGTATGGGAGAAGGAAGGAATGGGTGAGCATATCGGAGTGCAATTCCCACTGCGCCACAGACGGAGTTGTTTAGCTGCGATCGCGAGGTGGCGTGCGTACCGTGTTTTCCGCCACTGAGGCAGCCTCCCCCACCGGTGCACACATTAGGATTTGACGATGTGAATTCAGCGATAGCGACCTCATTCTTAGCGGAGCTAAGGAACCTATGGCTCGTCTACCCGCCACATCTATGCTGTTGTTGACGTTGGTACTTTTTTTTGCTGCTTGTTTTCTTGTAATAACACATTCATATATGTATCATGCTATTTCATGCCATGCACTGTATTATTTTTGTTTTCTTATCGCGTTTCAAACTGAGTGCGTAATACATGTTCGGTGTGCTATATCTATACGCTACCCACTCCAGCTGAAGGCTTTAGTCTGAAGCCAGCAGAAACCCGTAAATAAAAAAAAGAATGCATGCGTGGCCATGTAATAAAGAATGTCCAGGGTTTTACGTCCCAAAATCACGATATGCTCATGAGAGACGCCGTATATAGTGCTAAGCTCCGGTATTAGGCCACCTGGTGTTCTTTATTAACGGGCACTGCCATCGCATAGTACACGGGCCTCTACTTATTCGCCGAGGCTGAAAACGAACCCGCGACCTTCGGGTCCGTAGCCGAACACCGTAAAGGCCTGACCGCACGCATCCGTCGCAGCGCGTCGGCGCGTTGCTTTTTGACGCGGCGCCGCACTCTCCCCCCTTATATATAGAGAGAGAGGGCACGCAAGTTCGCGCAGCCACTCGCCCTCTCTCACCAAAGGGGGGAGGGGATGCGGCGTCGCACCAAAAAGAAAAGCGCCGACGCGCTGCGACGGATGCGTGCGGTCAGGCCTTAACCGGTATACCATTGCGTCGGACTGCATAGTCACGTAATCCGTAGGACGGATTAACGGTGGTCAGTTAAAAAAAAATGACGCGACGGTTTATATATTCTCGCTGTGTGAGCCATCTTATAATATTAGATGTGCGTCATCTTCCACAGGCTTATCAACATTAGAGAAGAAGAATAAGAATTGTATTTCTGAAGTTTGCAATGCGGAAGTTTGCTTGGCTGTGCGAAACTATTTCAGTGGAACTGATCGGTTAGCTAGCTAAACACGTTACTATTATCTCTCCGTGTATGCACATACGAAGATAAAGATGAATAACTATTTATTTTGTTTTAATATTTGTTATCGCTATTCTGAAAGCGTTAAAATTTCTTTATTTTTATATACATAATATTCTATAAGAATAATAGATATGCAATTTTAATAATTTTCTGCTTTATGAACATACCCTATTCTTAGGCTTTATACGAGTTTAAAAAGCCTAGTCTAAATCATGGTTCATATTCGAACAAGAAAAAAAAAGGTGTGTTGCGCTTTCGACGAATTGAGAACAGTGCGTGCCAGAGTAGAAGAAAACAGGCGTCAGCGAACTCTAATCGGTGTTCAGCAGCCACAGCGCTTTAGCCAGTGATTGCACCCGACGTTGTGAGTAACGTTGGTCCGAATATAAGTCTTATAGATCACGAAACTTAACCGATTGTGGTGATCAATCATTTTGACGGGGAATGTCACTAAAGCCTAAGTTAATTGACGTTTCTCTCTACTGCGTCTGTACAATCAATCAGTCAACCAAATGAGAAATTCGACCAAGCTAATCAAAAGAAGCCAGTCCAATCAATTAACCAATCAGTGCCACAGTGGCATAGCCAGGGGATGGCATACCGGGCCCGTGCCGCCCCCCCTTTCCAACCACCATGATTTTTTTGTTGCGTCATCCAACATAAAACACGAATTGACACTCTACCACAAATGCATGCCCGGCTCCCACTTCACATAAAGGAGGTACCCGCACCCCTCCCCCCTCCTCCTCCGAAAAAAATTCCGGCTAACGCATGTCTCTCCGCCAGATTGTAACAGCCAACAAAGCAAGGAAACAGTCCGTTGACTGGACTGCAATTGTTCTATCAATCAATCAGCCAGTCAGTCAGTTCGATGAATCAACCAGTCAATGATTGATAGATTGAAACCATTCATCAAGTTAGGAAAGCGCCGCGAGCTTTTTTTTTTTTCTTGCAAGAATGGATGCCTTGAAACATTCCTGGCTGTGCCGACGGTCAGCCAGCCAGCCTAATCAGCCACTAATTACCCAGTCATTCTAATCAAACAGTTAGACAGCCCGTTCAATCAACCAATTACGCGACCTGTCACGATGGCAAGCTTCACAGTCGGAAAACATGGGGAATAAGTGGGACAGAGCAGAATAGAGTGCTGCAGTAAAGAGCGTCCCAAGCATCTACACTTGCGATCTGTCAGCTGGGTTTGTCCAATCAATCAACCTATATATCAGTCAGTCCAGCCAATCAGACAGCCAGTTGGGTCAGTCATCGGCTATTCAAAAAAAAAAAGTCACTCCAATACACCACTCAATAAGCCAAGCCGTGGCCAGCCAGTCCAGACAATCAGTATTAATAAGCAATTCTAATCAGTTTCCGACATGGCGCTGAGAGCCAAGAAACTTGGCCGCGATAAAAGGGTGGCGCGTCCCGCTCGCCACGTTATGCACGAGAACAGGCGAGACTCACCGCACCAGACGTGTCGAAACGTTTCCACCCGGCGGCGGAAATTCCTCTCGCAACGAAAACCCCGGGCGGGAAGACGACGCATCGAACAACACATCCACCGTTGCGCAAACCAGCTTTCCTTTGGTCACGACGGAAGGAGGCGTGCAAGCACTGCATACGAAAACGCGGCTGACGCGCGAATGATGCTGAACTGACGGACACCGCGCTGATGGCGCCGCGTCGCCAAATAGTCCGCGCCTGCGCGACCAACCCCGGTGCTCAGAAACGCTCCCCGACTCGATTTTTAAGGCCAAACCTCATAAGCGCGAAAATGCACGCGACAGCGACGAGCGACGTAGATCGTCTTCGCGCGATTTTAGTCGCTAGCGCAGGCAAACCTCATTCACGCGACGGCTTCGGCGAGCGAATTCCACTGTTGCTGGCATGAGGCCGTCAACTCGCACCAAGAAAACCGCGTAGCGAGCGGTTTCCAATTTAAAAATGAGATATATTGTTGTGTAATGAAACGGAAAGTGTTTATGAATGACTTGCAGCACTTTTTTTATATGCACATGCGTAATAAACATTGCGTTATTTCTTGTTGCGCATACGTGACTCGGGCAGGGTCACGTGCACCTATGTAGTCTTTGTCTTTTCCGGTTTTTCGCTATTGGCTGCTTGAGCCCAGCACTTCCGGGCGATGAGCGACGGTTTCCAAATCTGGAGAACCGAGCGATCGCGCGAAAACGAGCACGCGACACGTCGCGCCAACGCCCCGTTTCGTCGCTCGTCGCTGTCGCGTGCATTTTCGCGCTTATGAGGTTTGGCCCTTACCCTTCACTCGGCAGAATTGAGCACTGCAGTGCGCCGTGCATGCTCGCCTGAAAGCGATGCTGCGCTACACCAAAATCGCAGCAGATTATATCGCTGATATGCAGTGACTTTCCGTGCATAGAGACGGCGCTCCCATCGGCTTTCTCGAGTGAAGGTGAAGCGTTGAGCGAATTGATTGATTTGTGGGGTTTAACGCCCCAAAACCACCATATGATTATGAGAGACGCCGTAGTGGAGGGCTCCGGAAATTTCGGCCGCCTGCGGTTCTTTAACGTGCACCCAAACCTGAGTGCACGGGCCTACAACATTTCCGCCTCCATCGGAAATGCAGCCGGGATTCGATCCCGCGACCTGCGGGTCAGCAGCCGAGTACCTTTGCCACTAGACCACCGCGGCGGGGCAAGCGTTGAGTGAAGGGACGTTCTAGAATACGGGGGCAAGTCCGGCTGGTATAGTGAACGCGTTCACACATTTTTTTCACACTTTTCCGTCTTTAGTATTTCACATAGGCCAGCAGCGGTGGTCTAGTGGCTAAGGTTATACTCGGCTGCTGACCCTCAGGCCGCGGGCTCAAATACCGGCAGCGGCGGCTGCATTTTCGATGGAGGCTAAAATGCTGCAGACCCGTTGTGCTCAGATTGGGGTGCACGTTAAAGAACCCCATGTGGTCGAGAAATTTACGTAGCCTTCCACTACGGCGTCGCTCATAATCATACGGTGGTTTTGGGACGTTAAACCCCAGATATCGATCAGCCAGTATTTCACACAAAAAACTGCGCAAACACGACGGACGATCGTTGCCTGCTGTGAGTTTCTTTTATCGGTCACCCAGTCAATCAATCGATCGTTGAAGGTACGCATCTCAGTATATAGCAGCATGTTATCTGCGTGTTTGTACAGTGTTGGAATGTGTGTGTGTGTCTTTCATCAATCAAGCAATCATTCAGTCAGTCAAGTATATATGAATGAATGAAGCAAGCAAGCAATGCATGCATCTCATTTTGGCAGCAAAAGTTCATTATCGATCCACTTGTACAGTGTAGCCGCCGCGGAAGCCCGCTGCTGAAAGCTCGCCCGAAGGTCGCGGGATCGAATCCCGAACCACGGCGGCCGCATTAAGATGTAGACGACATGCTTGAGGCACGTACTCAAGGCTTAGGTGAACGCAAAGGAACACCCGATGGCGTAACTTTCCGGAGCCCTCCCTCACAAGCACATCGCGGTTTCGGAGCGTAAAACCCACGCACAATAAGTCGTCGATGTACTTCCACGGAAGATTTCGGGCCAGGAATGGATCTTGGAGCACACTCTGTCCATGTCGACGACCACGTCTTTGCGAATGCGGCTAGCCGCTGACCGTTTAACCAGAGAGGTTTAACCGGAGAGGCTTAAAGAACCATGCGGTGATTGATTGATATGTGGGGTTTAACGTCCCAGAACCACTATATGATTATGAGAGACGCCGTAGTGGAGGGCTCCGGAAATTTCGACCAACTGGCGTTCTTAAACGTGCACCCAAATCTGAGCACACGGGCCTACAACATTTCCGCCTCCATCGGAAATGCAGCCGCCGCAGCCGGGATTTGAACCCGCGCCCTGCGGGTCAGCAGCCGAGTACCTTAGCCACTAGACCACCGCGGCGGGGCACCATGCGGTGGCTACTTAAAGCCTATTTCTGCACGCAGTCAACTTTAATGGGTTAGGTGATTATATAGCACCAAAACACTTGATAGTTTTACATGTTAAAAGTTATTATATTTGCGCCGCAGCGCCGATTGAGTTTTATTTAAAAGAAAAACGTATGTGTGTGCATCCATGATCATCATCATCGGCGAACGTATAAACTTTTGCGTGCGAACGTAAAGGTTCACGTATGTTTAGCAAAACGCTGCAAAAACTCGGGCGCCGGTAACACGGTAAACGTAAACCGGTAACACGGTAACGTAAAGAAGTATACGTGCAAGCTAAAACTCCCTATTGTTATAGTAGTATAGCGTTCAAATGTGTTTATCGGTCAGTCAATCAGGGAGCCAGTTAATAAATTAGCTCATTTGATCCACCAATCGATTGATTCATCAATACACACACACACATTCTAGCAGTAATCTTATATGGTGTTGTGATGTATCCGATCGTCACTCACTGAAACTCTCCTGCGCAGCCCTACAGTCGGTTTTTCACGCTGCCGACGGAGGGCGCAGCGGTCGGCTGGGAGCCCGTGCCGCGCTCGCAGCGGCCAATCAGCTGCTTCAGGGGGACCTGCCCCCGGAGGACCTCTTGCTGGGAAGGGCAGCAGAGAAGTCGGCGGCAAAGAACGGTACGTGGTGGCCTACAAAGCCTAGTCTATATTACTATAGTTGCTAGTCATGTAGAGTGTAACGTGAAGTTACATGCAAGTCTGAGCACATCAGCAGACAACTGACCCACTGAACAATATGTTGCAGTTTTCGGCGTTGCAAACATCATCTGAGCATTTTATAGGTTGCATTTAGCCAATTATGAAATAACTCATTGATTGAAACTTAATGAAAGCATTCTTGATGTTCTTACAGCGGAGAGCCAACATTAGTTAACCAGTGTATTCGTTAAGCAGTTTCGATAGTATGCGCTCACTATAATAATATACATTGTATGCGCTTTAGGGGCCGCATACCTTAAAAGTCTGAATCTTGTTCTAGACATACGTGCACTGCTGGAATAGATGTCGTGTGATCAAACTTCCAAATTTAAAAGTGTGGCAGCTTGGGATAGTTGGTATGGCGTGTCCTTCTTGTCTCTGTGTCGTCGTTCTGTTCTCGCGCTATAACTATCGTCATCCAAATTTGGTTTTCATCGCTACAATGACAAATGTCTATTTGTTATTGGCGGCGCAGCGCACTTACTGCGATTATCGCGGCTTATCTGTCACTTTGGTGTTTGTGCGAGTGCGCGTAAACATATCAAAGGGTCCACAGATTGGCGTGACAAACCAATGCACCAGGCCCGTTGACGGGTCAAGGACAACGGAAAAGGGAAATCTTTATGACGCACCGTAACGAGCGGGCGACGACATCAAAAAGAGAGAAGGAAATGGATACGGGAGGTGATAAGACATTTAAGGGTCATATTCTATATAAAATTGGCTTGGGGCCCATATTGCCGTTCGGCCTTTCGTGGAGTCTATGAAGCACTTCAAGTGCCCCTCGTTCCCCATCGAGTTGCTAAATCAACTCGCCTCACCAGCCGTTGATAGTTGTTCGAACTTGCACCGTGATGCATACCTGAACGGGCGCAAGCACGAGGAAACAACACGGCA